>JAWZYV010001233.1:0-18279 GCA_038373885.1 Cheiracanthium punctorium | reverse complement strand
CTTCTTTTTTGCAGTTTTTTTTTAAGTTTCCGCCACGTTCACTCTGTCATAGGTGTTTTATTTGGGAGGTCTGGCAAGTTTTTTCCCAAGTGCAAAAAACCAGTCGGAAGAAAATGTTATTATACGAATGTTATTATACGAAAATGTTATTATACGATTATAATGTAAATATACGAATTCATTATATAAGTTCCAACTTTGGAAGATTAATAAATGCTCAAAAAATTCTTTATAGAAAACTGTAACAAAATGTAATTAGACATATTACACCTAATGCTCTAATTAGACACTAGTATATATAATTAATTTAGTATATATAATACTAAATTAATTATTGCATATTTAGCCAAGATTATTCATTTGACTAAAGCTTTTCAATTGTTGGGCAACTGAAAAAAAAAATTCCAAAAAAAACACACAATCAATTAAAAGTTATACACTTCAAGTTTATCATACTACTAGCTGAAGTACCCGTTCTTCGCACGGGAATGAATGGACTTTTTGATATTAATATTTGTTGTGATTACTATTTATTGTAATAAAGAGATATAGCAAAATGGATATCGCGTTATATTGTGTTCAATAATCATGCATACTGAATTTCAAGGCAATCGTTTTTACGGTGCAGAAGGCGATGCGGCGTAGCACAATCTAGTGGCGAGTTTTAGAAAAACGGATACGGCAAAAATATTCTTCGCATTCAGATATCCATGTATACGAATTTTCATGACGATCCGCTGAATAGTCTTGAAGTTCATGTGTTGACGCGACATCTAGTGTCAAGTTATAGGAAAATGGATCGTGCCAAACTCTTCCCCGTGTTCAAATATCTATGTATACCTATTTTCATAGCGATTATTCGCACAGTCAAGAAGTGATACACTGCAGGGCCATCTAGTGGTTAATTAAAGTAATGATTTGCTACAGCGCCGTCATGTGGCGAGTTATAGCAAAATGTATAACGCCAAAATATTCTCATTTTTCAAATAGCTATGTATACTGATTTTCATAGCCACCGTTTGAATGGTCAAAAATTTGGCCTGCTGCAGCGTCATCTAGTGGCGAGTTAAAATAATAATGCATTGCAGTGCCATCTAGTGGTGAGTAACATCAAAAGTAACGCAGTTACAATATATTCTTCGTTCTCAAATGTGTAAGTATAAAAAATTTTATGCCGATCAGTCGAACGGTATAGAAGTTGATGCGTTGCAGCGCTATTTAGCGGTAAGTTACAGCAAACGGATAGTGAAAAATATTCTCCGTGTTCTAATATTCGCGTGTACCAAATTTCATCGAAATTTGTTGGACCACATTCGCATAGCAAACGGCTAAACGGAATAGAATTCGACGTTCTGCTTCCTCTAACCTAGTGAAAAGTTAGAGGAAAACGGATAGCATAAAAACCTTCTCCATGATAAAAGACTTAGGTGAACCAAATTTCATGGTGATCGGTGAAACGGTGCTGGAGTTTTTCAACCTCCTACACACATACCAACATTCATTTTTATCTATAACCAGTCTTATTATACGTATATACCAGTCTCAAGTAAAATCCAGTTTCAAATCTAAGCCTCGCCAAAGTGCCAGCATACGCCATTTTGCAAGAGTTTTTTCAGGGAATCATTCGAAGCATTGACTTAGCAGCAATCAAAATGGGAAATGGTTCGACCGCCAGGCATTTATTTGAAAAGTGGAATCCCTTAATACAGCCGCATTTTTTAAATTATCAACTATAACATGTTTTATTCATCGTTACCTCGATGTACTAAATGCGGAGATTTCAATTTTCTGAAATTTGGCGGATTTCCCCCAAGTTAAATCAATGTACTCAATTGGCGAGAATTCTGAAGCTACATCGCTTGAAATGTCCTAATAACTGCATTATTTCTGCACGGATAGTTAAAATTTAATGCTGTATTCTAAGAAAACCTATACACTTGTTTTCAAAAATGCTATTCCCTTAAGCTCTCAGTAAATTGAGCCAAAAAGCCTAAAACTGTGCAAACCGCTAGAACTCACACTCTAAAAATCAGCCTATCAGCCATTTTATTTTTCGCCAAACTAAAAAAAATTACATATTAGTCTCGGATATCTTCGATCCTCATTGTTTTGCGTATAAAACATTTCATTCCTGCTCTCATTTCTTATGCGCACACGATATTATAATTAAAAAAATAACCAAAAAAATAAACTAAAAAAATCATTATTATTCTTTTATTTTTACTTTAAGAATTTAAAACATTTTATTCGGCAAAATCGCCACACATGGCAACCAAGATGCTTATTTCACACACTTTTTTCACTACAGGGGTTAAGGCTCCTGTATACTAAATTCGGAAGTCGGTCGCCGTAATGTTATTCTATGGGGAAAACGGCCTCCATTAATTTCCTATTTCGAAACGAACTATTGCATATTTTTCATCCATTCTTTTTTCCCCTTAATCTGAAAACATTGATCTACATTTTACGTTTAACAGAACTCGCCTAAAGTAATTAGAAGTACGTTAATTACAGCTGAAAATTACATGAAAACTTGTTAAAAGGGAAGACTTTCTTGCAAGAGGGGGGCGCAGTTTTTGACAGTTGGGCGGTCATAGTCGGGGAGACCACACAATTCACCCTCAACACCCCCCTGTGCGCTGACGGTAATGATGTGTACGTGAAAAGGATATAATGGAACGGGTATTGTATGCTGGTTTCACAGTTTTTGCTGGAGATTTTCAGATAAGTGTTTGTATATGAGAATGGAGTTGAACACGAACCCCAAATTTGCTCATGAATGTGTTTCACCATCAACCAAATGAAAAAAAATGAATATTAGTTTAAAAAATTTTCGTTGAATTAATGTTTAATTTAAAATTTATATTCAAATTACTTCTGTTTGCTTGTGAAAGGTATTATTTACTGTGTTATAAAATGCAATCAACATCCAGATGTTAATTTTGCGCTTGTTCAGATTTATTGATTGTATCATGTGAGAATCTATCAGAGGTGCGGTTTTTTTTTTTTTTTTTTCCAGTTTACTAAGGTAACCAAGCTATATTTATTTCATGATAGCATTATTTTCTATAAATCACTCTTAGGTGATATTGTGATATATTCTTTTTTCCCCTTTTTAAATGTGTTAGGGCAAGGTTTTGGAAATGCCGTCTGTCTGGAATCTAGAAAAGATTTTTATGATTTGTAAATAAATATAAATTTAATAAACTTTTCAGAATGTAACATGTGATTATTTTTTATAGATTTCATGCATGCTCTCAATATATAATGCTTAATTTAAGTATTAACTCCTACGAATTCTTGTTTATTAAAAAAAACCTGTTATATTGTAATTGAAAATCTTGGTTCGACAATGCGTCAATGAAGTTTTTCATAAAACATTTTTTTTCTATTTTCATGTATGTATAAATGAAAGGAAACATTGAATATATTTAATACAACATTAAAGTTTATTAAAATATTATGTTAAAAAACCCGTTATTTTATGTATAAATACTATTTAAATGAATAAATATTTAATTCTGTGAATAAAAAAAAATGAACGATGTATGATAAAAGGTTTAGTATCTAAATAGATATTTTTTATTTCCTTTTTTAAGAGAATATATGTTACTTTACTTGCCGAATTATAAACTAAAGGTAATGTATTGTGTATTATCAATGGGATTTTTATCGTAAACATTTTTGTAAATTATTTTATATTTATTTTAATGTTATTTTATGAAGCTGTTTTAATATAGTACTAGATTACAATCTTCAACAGAAATATTTCTAACATTTGGAAACTGATCAAGTTTGTTTACTGTGTACGATAGACTTACATTTTAATTGTATATAGTCCCTAATTTTAATAATTCTAAATGTAAAAAGTGTCATTTTAATTTTTTATAAACACATTTTAAGTATCATTTTTAAATAGAAATTATTTAAAAAGTCATAAACATTCAGATATATTTTTTGTGAATATTTTTATTTGAATTCAGATATCTTGATTACATCAAATCTGCACACGAGCATCTATAAATTTCTAAGTTCTTCCAGTTTACTGTTGTCATCAAGCTATATTTACTTTTGATGATTGCACTACTGCCTATAAATCACTATTAGGTTCTTTAGTAATTTTTTTAAAGATATGTTAGGGGGCAAGTTTTTGGAGATGCTTTTTTGGAGATGTTCTGTCCGAGACCTAGAGGACGTTTCTATAATTTATGAATAAATGTAAAGTTAAAATTTTAAGAATATAATCTGTAAGTTTTTAAATTTTTTTACATGTTTGTAATCGACAATATTTAAATTTCAAAGGTAATTTTCCGTTTTGGGGATGCCAGGAAAAAATTGCCAAAATGTGCTATAAAGGTGCCAGAGATGTGCATAATAAGGTAATATGAAATATACACAAAGACAGCCATTGTTTGCAACATTTTACGGCAAGAAAAAAAAATTGGCCTCCAAAATTTTTCGTTACGACGCTGAAACGTAAAAATACCATTTTAAAAATATTTACATCCATTTCATGAATTTTTGTTTATTATTATTATTTTGTATTATGAATTTAAACATAAATGTATTCAAACTGGGATATTAATCAGTAGAAATTAAGAGGAATGTGCTTCCATGAAAGAATAGAAAATTAATAATGGTATCTGTATGTATATATAAGCTGAAAATAATTATATTTTTCCCTCATCACCTCCCCCCCCCAAAAAAAGGGATTTTTTTTTAATCCTTTTCCTTCCTCGGGGAGAGTATGTTTTAATTTTATCCTAGTGAAAAAAAAAGGGGGGGATTTTAATGAATAGTAATCGTTGTCTTTATCTCCGTGTTTCCCTTTTTAAAACCATTCCTTCATTTTGAGAATATATATACACATATGCATTCATACGTTTGTTCTGCACGTATCCATGTAATGTAATGATCGAAAAACTTCCTAAAGTATGAATCCTTACTAAAATGTGAAAACTGAAATAAAAGAAGTTATTTTCAGAAAAGTAACAAAAACAATTATCTACATTCACTTATCGAGCGTTTGTATTCACGGTATATAATGAAGGAAATCGGAAAAGTGCAATCCCCCCTTTGGTAAACGTAAAAACAGCCTGGCACTGCCCTGCTAGCCCATTGTACGATTTTTCTCCTTCACACCCCCCACAGTGAGTGCTCGTCATCAATCACTCCAACTCTAGGGGGAAGGAATTCTTGAAGAAACTCGAACGCCAAGCTGAAATTTTACAGGTAAAGTTACATAAAAATCAAAATTTTCAGCATATTTTAAATTTGCAAGTAGAATAAAAATACATATAACTACGGAGAAGTGTCTCCGCTAACACATGCTCGTTTTAAAATCTTTCAGAATAGCACAGTTTTTTTGCAATCGTCCGGGAAACCTGAAAGTAGCTGTCGTTTTCATGTTGTCAAATTTTCATGTTATTTTCAGCTGTAATTAACGTACTTCTAATTACTTTAGGCGAGTTCTGTTAAACGTAAAATGTAGATCAATGTTTTCAGATTAAGGGGAAAAAAGAATGGATGAAAAATATGCAATAGTTCGTTTCGAAATAGGAAATTAGTGGAGGCCGTTTTCCCCATAGAATAACATTACGGCGATCGACTTCCGAATTTAGTATACAGGAGCCTTAATATTACGTAAAGCTTTCTGCGTGGAGAACATAAAAAATCTCTTAAATTCCGGGAACGGAAATTAAGGGAACCCTTCAGGAGGAAAACGTTTTTAAGTGGAGTTTCAAAGTTTTAAAGTGGACTATCATTTATTCTATATTATTTTACATATCTGTGTAAAATTTCAGGCTGACAGGTCCATTTTTGTGGAATTGTATACTACCCAAATCAACAAATTGACAAACATAATTTCATTTTTATTTATAAGATAACCTACGCTTGTTTTTAAAAATACCCTCTCATTAAATTGCGCCAAGCGCTAGAATCATAGAAAATCTGACACACTTTCAGATTTTTAAATACGCACTAAAGTGCTATATATAAAAAGAGTTATAATCCATGGGTCTTCCCTATTTTCGTTCCTTCTTTCATTAAGTTGGAAAGTGTATCATTATTCATGAGTGTGATTAAACAAAATTAAAATTGATATTTCTAACATCCTTTTTTCTGGATGTAATACATTAGATGCAGAAAAGCTGTTCTGAAAAATGCACAATTCCAACTGAATGAAAATTTCAAAAACTTATACGCAGGTGTATTCATAACCCAAATAGCAGACGATTAAATTACGATAAATAGCGCCAAGCGTTAGAATCCTCCTCAAAATCGCGAGAATGCTGAAGATAGATCGCTTGAAATCCCTTAATAACTGCATTATTTTCGCAGGGATCATTAAAATTTAACGCTGTATTCTAATAAAACCTTTGTACTTGTTTTCAAAAATCCGTTTCCTTAAGCTCTCAGTAAATTCGCCGAGCCGGAAACTGTGCAAACCGCTAGAACGCACTTTCTCGGCATTTGAGCCATTTTATTTTTTCGCCAAACTAAAAAATTTTAACATATTAGCCTCGGAAATCTTATTGTTTTGCGTATAAAACATTTCATTCCTGCTCCGATTTCCCATGCACACGATATTATAATTAAAAAAAATATAGCCTTACGAATATAAACTAACAAAAAAAAATCATTATTATTCTTTTATTTTTACTTTGAGAATTTAAAACATCTTATTCGGCAAATTCGCCACATATGGCAACCACGATCCTTATTTCACACTTTTTTCACTACAGGGGTTACAATTTCGTAAAGCTTTTTGCGTGGAGAAGATAAAAAATCTCTTAAATTCCGGGAACGGGTGGACTTTCAAAATTTTAAAGTGGACTATGATTTATTCTATATTATTTTACATATCTATGCAAAATTTCAGGCTGATAGGTCCATTTTTGTGGATTTGTATACAACTCAAATCCACAAACAAACAAATAAACAAACAAACAAACGAACAAACAAACAAACAAACAGAATTTCATTTTTATTTATAAGATATACTATTGTTAATTGAACTTCTATAACAATATTAAATAGTATTGGTGTATCGTTTACCTATTACAGAATTAAACTTTTTTTCATAAAAGATTGCTTTTTATTTACATACATTTTATTAAAGAAACTAATTTACAATGAATGAGTATTAAACAATTTTATCGAAATCCTCATTTTACTTGTTACAGTGCAACATAATGTACAAAACAAAATGGTGGTTTTGCCACTGGATGCGCCACCACTGGTGGTTTTGCCACCGGATCCTGGTGGTTTTCCCTACCTCGGATCCGCCACTGGCTCATATTTTAATTATGGCAGCGTTACTGTAAATAGGCACTAATCCGGTACCGTGCTATTATATTGTAGTCACTGTTAAGGTACCAGGCCAGTGCCTTTATTTTTAATAATAGCCGGCACCCGGCCGTTTCATTTTGGGCATTATAAACTTCATGGGCTAGTGCCTTTATTGTGAGTACCGGCCGACACATGCAGTATGCCAGCAGACTGCCATTGCCTTCCCGGGCTTTTGGCAAGGTACTTCTCGGGCGACCACTTTTGGTGCGATTCAGTTACTTTTTGCAGTGCCGGGCCGGTGCTGGACGTAAAGGCAGAAAGGCACTGGCAACCCTACGAGCAACAATTCCCAGTTTCTGCTCGGCCAACCACCGGCATTCATCGCAACTCATCTCTCACCGAAATTCGGTACTCGGCCCAGACACGGAATTCCATCTAAAAACGATGATTGTTATGTGTGCGGCAGACACTGATCGGCCCGGTACCCATAAAGCGATGCTCGGAACGATATCCGGCCTGAGTTATCGGGCCATATGCCTAAATTTGATCAAAATACGCTGAACTGAAAAGAAATTTCGGCCCGCATAACGACCGAACGGCATTCAGCCGATGAAAATTGGCGCATGGCTTTGTTCATGCAACAGTCGAGCGATGGCAACATCCGAGTATCTACCGGTAGGCGCCATGTTTGTTTTCATAAGAATAGGAGACGAAAAAACTGAAGAAGTTTTTTGGTGTGATTAGTCTATATTGGTACGTATAACTATCATTTGTAACAAATTTTTGACATTCTTAACATAGTATTAGTCTAATGTAAGTAAAGTACAAGTTCAAATCCCTGTAATTATTTCTTTCTCTCTTGATACTGTTGCATAACACTAATGGAATAACACTATTTTTTATTAGTATCTATTTCCTATCTTTACACGGCGTACAGTGTGTAATTACACTAGTTCATACAGTTAATCGCTTTTTTGTTTTAAAATATACGGGTAAATTCTTCATTGAATCTAATTAAAAAAATAATACTTCCGACCAAAACAAGCTTATTTGGTACTTATGTATTTTACAGTCATTCAGCCAAAAAGAGCGATTTCGTGTGCGTGTGGAATACGTCAGATTCATTGTTACAATGTAGTACATTGCAATCCTTTGGCGAAAAAACTTGTTGGCGTGAATTATCGACGGTAAAATAAGTACCGATTATTTGCATCCGTTGACTATAAAAAAAAGAAAAAAAAAATCGAAACGATGCGATTACTCGCCAAGATAGTTTCCAAAGGCATAAAGTGCAGATTCTTAGGGTTATGGAAATAAGAAGCTGTACAGCATTGATTTGATATTCAAACGACTGTTTTGTTTCGCTTTATAAACTTTGAAACCCGCGTTGATGAATCTAGATTAGCTTAGAAATAGTATACGTAAATACAGTAATTTTTTTTTTCTTTTTTAAAGCAGACCACTGTTTTTTTTTTTTTTTAAAGCAGAACACTGGTTAATGATGATTTCAGAACCTGCGGATACTATAAACCAGACTGATACAGGGTGTCCCAAAAAGGTCGTAACGGGCTTTAATTCTTTATCTATTAGAGATAAGTGGGCAGTGTAAATTGAAAAAATGTTCAATATGAGGTCGGAAGTAAGACTCCGTTAAAAAAATTCCTCTCGTTAATTTTCAAAAAGTTACACTTTCTACATTTTTATATCGTATTTTTATATGCTTTTGTTGACCCTCGTACAAAAGCATTCCCATACACTAATGAGGTGATGTACAAAATTTGGGAATTATATTTTTAAAAATTACATTTTAAGATAACCCCTCATCCTAGGATGATCGCCCACCCTTAGCGTTTCCATCACAACACAAACAAACAAACTGACATGAAATAAGACTTCAGAGGGTTCAAAAGTTGAAAAAAGAAGGGATATGTAAACAGGGCCGGCCCTAACAGTTTTGCCGCCCCGGACAAAAATATAAAATGCCGCCCCCCACAGTAAAATTACTAGTAAAAGAAATAAATTGTTCACAGATACTGTTTTCATGCCTATAAAATTGGAATAGCTCTTTAAACATAACACAGCATAAGAAAAACTATATTTATTAAAAACCACACATTAAGCTAAAAACCAAAAGAAAGAGAGAAAAATAAAGTTTTTTTTTCTGACTTTTAATTCCGCAAAATTCCTGACTTTTTCTCTTATGAATTTTTGTACTAATTCATGTTCGATAGCCAATGTAGTTAAATTATTTAACCTACCTGGAAGAGTTGTGGAACATAAGAAATTTTTAGTTAACTTTAATTTTGAGAAACTCTTCTCTGCACTTGCCACAATTATCTGCAAAGAAAGCGAAATTCTCGAAGCAACAGCAAGATGTGGTGTAAAATCTATAGTTAAAATTAGCTTTAAATTTTCAACTGGGCTTTCCTTTTTAACTAATAAGGCCGTAACTGACACTATTTCATTTACTAGATCAAGCGCGTTTATAATCCCCGATTCAACGTCGGTCAGTATTAACTCCAATTGTTAGCACGGTTACACTGTGTTACAATGTTTAGCACTTTTTAGGAGTGTCTTTTAACTCAGTTATGCCGTGCAAAATTTAAAACAATTACATTGGGTACTTATTAAATTAAATCTGCATTCTAAGATATTAATCGCTTTGTTTACTGTAAAAAAATAAATCTATCTTAAATTTTAATTTAGAATCTTTCACCAGATCATCTCGTGATTCGCAATCAAAATTAATATGTTACGTGGCTGCTTAAACTCAGTGTTAACCAGAATACTATTTCGTCGGTCAGTTCTCTTGTATAACAGAACATTTCATTTAAAATCGCATCAAATCGAAGATCCTTTCAAAAAATCTTCACAGTTTCTTAAGAGTTCTAGAGCAGGTGGTCAATCGTTGTCTTTTGACTGCAATACCTTTCCTAATATATTCATCCAATTGAAGATTTTGTATCAAATAATAATAGAGCATAGGAACATGAACTGTTTGAGAGAGCTAAATAATCCTAGCCTCATTGAAATTAGATTTGTCAACACCTTTTTACCTTACCAAGAATGCGATCTGTTCAATTTTTTTGGCATCAGGAGTGCAATCAAGAAATATGGGATAATATTTGGCTTGTTGAATTTCATTAACAAACTGTAATTTGAATCCAACTGGAAATCTTGTGAAAAATCTATGCAAAATATGTAAATATTTGTTTGCACATCACATATAAACAACTAAACAAGGGCATGTAGCCAGGATTTTCATAGGGGGGGGGGGCAAAACAAAGAGACATGGAGTCCAACTGCTCCTGCCCCCAGTTTGTCATAATCAGACCCTATGACTAGCTCATTTTAGGGGGGCATCAGCCCCCTGCCCTTCGATGGCTACGCCCATGCAACTGAAGCGAATGAAATGAAATTTATAGCAACACCAAAAGTGGCAACTTAATTTAAACTGCAGTTGCTGAAATACTCCTAATTCCTTTAAAAGTTTTGAGATTTAAAACCGTTGTTTGAAAACTGTGTGTAAATGTATGTTCGCCCATTGTTAAAAAATGGCTCAAGGGAATAGAATGAAATTTGGAATTATATTGAATGGTATGTTAATTGAAACAATAGCTACCAAAATTGTTTTAAATAATTCATAGACTTTGAGATTTTGTAAAAATCGCTTTAAAGTTTGTTCTGGCATCCATCAAAAACGGATTAAGAGAACAGAATGGAATTAGGCCATATGATGGGTAACAAAGCATCATCGAAATTTTTAAAAGATTTGAATAAATTGAAATTGTTTGCAAAAGTTGCATAGTATTTTTTATTTTCTATTTTAGGGGGCGGGGAGAGAGGGGAGGGCGTCACTTTAAGGCGTCTGGAGGTAATACAATTATTATTTTTTAATTTTGAGAAAATTATGCAAAAATTTTACAGGCATAATATTAAAATTTCTAAAGTTAATAGAACAAATTTCAGTTACTATTGATGAGATTGAGTTAAATAACATTGATATATATATATATTATTTTGAGAAAATTTTGTGTGACCACTTCGAGAAAACAACTAGTGGTCAGGCAAAAGGGAATGAAATGAAATTATGTTAAATAGTAGGCGGTTAGTAAATTAAAATTTCGGGTTTTTAATTTTCTACAAATTTGAATGATTTTTGAGGTATGACGTAAACTTTGATAAAGCTTTTCGCGCATCAAGTAAAATCATCAAAATATTATTCAATCGGACGTTTCAGTGTTAAATATCGGCTACTTGCTATTACAAAGAATTTTCCAAATATTCTCTTCTCAGTTTAATATTCGTTACCAGCATCTTCTTTTGCAACTTTAAATGACTTCTTGATGTAGGACGCTCATCCACTAAAAGAAAACGTTAATTTTGAATGCAAAATATTTTCTCTATTGACAGTTTATCTCAGTAATTTGTTACTCTCTAACCTGTAATTTTTCAACAATACACAAGAGTTATAACTTAGCTTCTATATTTCTGCCAGTATGTCAATTCCATTTTTACTTCCTTGTACGTAGTATAAGGAAGTAATGTGATCCCGAAAAATTTTGGGGGCCAAATTTCGACAAAAAAACCGATTTTGACTACCTCTAAATTTAATTTAAAAATTTTTTTCGATGCATCCTATCGTAGGCTAGCATGCACGATCATATTAACGCGTCTGCAACTCATTTTGACCAGCGGCGAGTCTGCTGTGGCCAGTTTTTCCATTCCGTCTGTACGTACGTACGTACGTATGTATGTAACTCGCATATCTCAAAAACTATTGGTCGTAGAATGTTGAGATTTGATATTTAGGATTGTTCTATGATCTAGTTGTGCACCTCCCCTTTTGGTGGCAATCGAATGGATAGTTTATGTACAGGACCGCCCAAAAGATTCGAAATACATTACGCTCTATGGGCCGAAATTCATTAAACTCGCCTAACTCGAAAGCTATTAGGCGTAGAATGTCGAAACTTCATATTTTGGATAGTTGTAACATCTAGTTGTGCACCTCTCCTTTTGGTTCCATTCGACTGGATAGTTTATCTACAGGACTGCCCAAAACATTCGAAATACATTACGCTCAATGGGCCGAAACTCATTAAACTCGCATATCTCAAAAACTATTAGGCGTAGAATGTTGAAACTTTATATTTAGGATTGCTGTAACATCTAGTTGTGCACCTCCCCTTTCGATTCCATTCGACTGGATAGTTTATCTACAGAACCGCCCAAAAGATTCGAAATACATTACGCTCTATGGGCCGAAATTCATCAAAGCGTTTTTTAGAGGTATTGGGCTATTTCAAACGACTCAGAAGTGATGTATGCTGTAAAGAGTTAGAAAATGAATTTCTCCATTAAAAAAAGTGTCTTTATCATTTGTAGTTCTGCTACAGGCACACTCAAAAGATTTCCAATACATTACGGTCAATGGCAATTTTAGGGGCATTCATCCATTTCAAGCACAATACCGTCCTACCACATAAGTTAGGTAATGGTCCGACCACGGTCACGTGCCTCCCTCAAGAACTATGCCAAAAGTCGCCAAGCTTGGCGACTTTTGGTGTACGTGTGTGCATATTTTACTCTCAAATCTCAAAAACTATTATGAAATTTCATATATAAGAATGTTGTAACATCTAGTTGTGTATCTCGATTTTTGGTTCCAATCAACTGGAGAGTTTATTTACAGGACCACCGAAAAGAATTTTAGTACTTTAATGTCTATGGACATCTTCAATATAATACAACTGTAGACAGTCATTGTTTGGTACATGCCCAAAAACTCGCCGTCTGTCCTCGACCTTGGCGAGTTTTGGCGAAATATCGCCAAATTTGGCGATAGTCAATCATTTGGTCCATGCCCAAAGTATCGCCATTTGTCATCGTTCTTGGCGAGTTTTAGCGAAATATCGCCAAATTTGGCGATAATCTGTCATTGTTTGGTTCATGCTTAAAATCTTGCCAAATTTCGTCGACATTGACGAGTTTCGCCGAAATATCGCCAAATTTGGCGCCAAAAATTATTTCGTATTTTGTATAACACTAAAACTTTAACCCGTAGATTTTTGAACTTTTGTATTTAGAACTATTGTAATATCTAACTGTTTTCCATATCTTTTTTGACAGCAATCGACTGAGAATTTATTTACAGGGTGAGCCAAATGACTTCTAATACATTGAGGTGTATGGATGCATTCAATTCATTGAATGTCTGTGGTCAATGACTACTTTGGCTATCCCCAAAATGACGCAGACTATCTCAAGTTATTCGGCTTTTGGTGAAATATTGCCAAATAAAGTGTCAGAAGGAAATCTTTCAAATTGAACTCAGCTTGGCGATATCGAAATATTTGGCTGGAAATCGCTAAACCTTACTATTATTGATATTTTATCTCTTTCAAAGAAATACATTTAGAGGAAGTGCGTCGAAAATATTTTTGATCTAATGGACGTGCAAGGAAGTCATGTGTTGGACACATCAGATTTTTTGTACTCTACAATGCAAACGAAATTTCGCGCGGTTAGTAAAAACCCATCAATGACGGATGGGTACATCAGCTAGTAAAGTTATATAGAAGGATATTCTTCGGAATATTTTTTAACAATTCTTTTATTAATACGAAAAATTTCAAATTCGAGCCAAAATGCCGCCCCTAAAATTTGCCGCCCCGGACAGGGGTCCGGTTTGTCCGGCCCTAGGGCCGCCTCTGTATGTAAAAATCCGTCTTTGGGGTCATTTTCTGCATCCTGCAGTCTGAATCATGGTAAATTCTGCAAACGCAGAACATGAAAATTGTTATTGTTGCTTCCAAACCCTCTGGCCAACTGCAGAGCGGTATCAGATCCTTTATATAAAACGAAAATGGCCTTAATTGGGCAGCTTCCTTTTTGCTGATCCCCAGTGAGGGGAATACCGACTTATCCCGGGTCTCCCTTTTAAATTTTGAACCAATTTCAGGTGACAGCTGGATGACCTAAAAGCTGGATTGGTACCCCAAAGAGAGATATGGATTGAACATGGAAAACTTTGAAGTCATGACACATTTTTCGGGCATTAATTACCTACAGGTACACGGTTTACATCAGCCTCAGTCGAGGAAGGAGTTTACCCTTCTAGGCACTGGCCAAGCAGGTGCTGCTTCCCTTTCGGAGTTCCAATGGGAACCGAGCTTAACCAACTGTTCTACTGCCGGACACATGAAACATTTCTTTCACCTAATGTTTTGCTGTCTTTGTGAGTGCGTTGGGAAAATTTTTCGAGATACCGATATGTTGGGGAAAACGTAGGGGTCTATTCAGAAAAAAACGTTTTCTAGGGAGTTGAAGTAATATAAAGGTTGGAAATCCCTGATATAGAAATTATGTAAAAAAACATATGAAGCAGACTTACTCTGCATTTCCTATTCTTTGTGTAAATTAAGTTCTAAAAATTTTCTTTTTTTCTCCTAGAAGTTGCTCATAAAATAAGATGTTTGAAGATGCTGCTGCAAAACTCAAAGAAAATACTTCTTTTGTAAATTATGTGTATGATATATTTTGTGTAGAATAATTTCAATAAAAATTTTTGGAATTTATTTTAAAAATTATTAAAGCGATCTTATGTCTTATGGTCTATGCCTTTTAAAAAATCTATTTTTCAAAACTGTAAGCTAGTTCTATAAAGTTCCAGTGGTCAAAAATCTTTTTTTAAATTGTAAGCTAATTCAAGAAAGTTCTTAAAGTCGATTTCCTATCATTAAAAAAAAAAAAAGTTCTGATGTGAACCACACAATTTTCTTGTATGGCTGTTAAACTTTACACATTCTGGATGCACTTCATTTAAATGTATTGGAAACTGAAATGCGATACTTCAATATCTTGTTAAGCGTAAGAAATATCACCAAGATGAGATTTCAGCATTGAAAACTTATTCCTGGCTGAAAAATTGGCATTTTTCTCTGCTTCGTCAGCTTGGCGACAAACGGCGAGATTTTAAGAATGACCCAAATAGTGACCCTAGCCTGTGGATTGTAATCAAAAATGAAAGGGCAGAACCAAATGTTACGACAGTCTTAAATACAAAATTTCAATATTCTATGGCTAATAGTTTTTATTTTTATTCGAGATACGTACTTATTTTTGGTGCCAAAATTTGTAATATTGCCCTAAATTTACCAAGCTTGGGGACAGTTGGCAATATTTTGAGCATGAGCTAAAAAGAGATTGTTCAGGTCTTTTTAATGTGAAAGACATGTCCATAGACTTAAATGCACCGAAAGTCTTTCATATAACCTTGTAAATAAACTACTCACTCAATTGGAATCAAAAAGGGAAATGTATACTATGTTTTAAAGCAGTCCTAAATTTCCCATTTCTTCGGCTATTCCTCTTTGAGTTAATCGAATTACACAAGAACATACGTACATAAGTACATGCATACGAGCAGACGTCCTTCAAATTTAATCAAACTAGATCGAAAATGCAGCATGTGTACTTACAGGCATTACCAAAATACTAGTTAAAGCGAGTTCTGGGATTAAGGTCAATTATCTACATGAGGAATCTAGGCCTGTGGGTGGGGTGCCCTCCGTGGGGGTCTTTCTAAGGGGTCCTAACCCGTATTTACGCTAAGTTTCGGAGGAAACCACGGAAAACTCCGAACGGTTAGGTCGGCGGACGCGATCTGGTTTTGAACCAGGCACATTTCTTCTTCCAGTTCAGAGCGCTATGCACTCGGACTAGTTAAAAAAATAAAAGGAAGAAAATCTGAAACACTTTCAGATTTTAAATACGCACCAAAGTACTATATATTAAAAGCGTATCATAGTTTATGCGTCGTCCCTATTTTTCTTCCTTATTCCATTAAGTTGGAAAGTGTATCACTATTCATGACTGTGCCGTATTTTGCTTCCTTGTTTCATAAAAACCATCTTTGGAATCGAAATCTATCTTAAAATCGCCTACTAAAACTATTTTACAATCGTTGCCAAGTATATTACAACTGTACTTCACCGTTTTAAATATTGTTTCGAATATCAGTCATAATTCAAGAGTGTGCAGTGTTTCTCTTTCTGGTTTGACTCCTACTTTAACGTCCCGACTCTCGCCAAGGTGGCGATCACTAAACATATGTAGCTACCACGTCGATTTTTTGTATTTATGTGGCAATCGTAATTTAGAATTAAAATGGCGATTTGGAATACCATGTAAGTAAAGCATTTCGTTACATTTTTATTTATTTTGGGTTGCCAATTAATGTAGTTTTAATAATTAAGTATCTTCAAATTCCTCAACTGGTGCGTTTATCGCTAATTTGTTCACGGTAGTTTTCATCTAGTTATTTTGGGAGTGTTGAAACTTGTGCAAAGTCCTAGAGACCCATGACTGCAAAGCTCGCCAAAGTGCGGGATTTTCTAGGTTAGCGAGAGCGGGGGCGTTAAAATAGGAATAAACTCATGCTTGTAGCGTAAAACACATCTTATGGTTTCAGTGAGCGATTTTAAGATAGAATCGAAATCTATCTTAAAATCGTCTACTGAAACTGTTTTACTATCTTCTCCAGGCGTATTCCACCTATATCCCGTAGACATTTTAAATACTGTTTGGAATGGGCATCATAATCCATGAGTGTACCGTGTTTTCCTTCCTTGTTCCATAAAACACTTCTTCGGAATAGAAATCTATATTGAAATCACCTACTAAAACTATTTTACAATATTCGCCAGGTGTGTACCAAAATCGTGTCTACACAAAAAGCAAGGTTGAAATTAATAGCACTCTGGTGCTAACAAATCGAACATGTAACATTCGTATCTACTTCCATACGTAGATGGAGTATACGACTATAGTACGTTAACGTATAGTATAGTTATGTATATAGTACGACTATATACGTAAATAGATGGAGTATACGACATACCTACACCCTCCAAAAAAAGTATTCGAGCAAGAGAGAAATTTCCTATTTTAGATTTGCGAATAATAATTAAGTTTTTGGAAAACGCACAACTTGATAGAAATATGGAAAGTTATTTTTATACATAGCCTAATTCATATTCTATGATAAATAATTTTTAATATACGAAACCAACGCAAGAAATTTATCTCTTGCTCGAATACTTTCTTTGGAGGGTGTTCATGCATGCATATGCGACGCGTAGTAAAAGTGTATTTCTTCTATTCTGTATTGCTTCTGCACTGCATTATCATATAAGAAAAATGCGATTAGAAATACATCTCAAATATAAAAGAAATCTGCAAAAAACTTGTAAATGTTATCATTCGAATTTCATCGTCTGGACGGAAAGGTTTAAATGCATGTGTCAACACCACATTAGAACTTATCGAAAAGTGATACGCACCCTGGTGTTCGGCCAACCTCACGCATAAAGTGAACGGGCCAGTTTCCTAAATCCGTGTACAACCCGATGAAAAGTCATCGGTTAGACTACTTCGGACGTTTCCACGTCCGAGGGGACATGAACTGCGTGTATCCGAGCAGTTTCACAGTGAACGGCCCGATTCCTTCTCATCGGCTCAAGGCTATGTGGCCGGTGAAGGTCCGAGCAAAATTGCTAGTAGGGAAGGTACTCCGCCAGCAGGTGTGTGTTTACTGGGTAGGCTGAAGGGTAGGGTGACCCCATGGAGGTCTTTCTAAGTAACCCAATACATGTATCATGATTAGCCGATGACGACGGAGGAATTTTGTGAATTGTTTGACGAGTCCGATACTGAATCGGATCTTGAATCAGTTTAACTTTGTAAATTAGTACTTTACCATATCATACTATCAGTAGTGACATATTATTATTATTCATTCTTATCAGTTTAATTTTGTATTCTACTTTTGTATATTATTATCTTTATTATTGTATATTTAGTACCTTCCTTTTTTTTTCAGATGATTTTGAATAAATGTATTTAAAAAATATTGAAGTTTCTTGATCGGGAAAATGGTGGGCCGACATAAACGCGGGATTTAAAAAAATTCAAAATTTCAAT
>JAWZYV010001232.1:0-18492 GCA_038373885.1 Cheiracanthium punctorium | reverse complement strand
TGAAACCTATAGCTGCGTCTCGGATGATTTGAAGCGAAAGGAGGGCGAGAATCATTCATAAAAGTTTTCTATTATGGCAAGCGAAACTTAATCAGAAAAATAGAGGATGAGATTTATATTTTTTAAGTGGACTCATACGCTCTTCATCTAAAATTTTAATAAAAATTGTGACTATAAAGAATATCTGACTAAACTGACTTTTTTGAAAGCATCCTCGGGTAAAAAGTTTCTTAAAATTTGAGAGACTAAAATTACTTCAGTATATCTTTGTTTTTGCTCCTTTGTTGATCTTACCTCACAAAAAAAAGAAAGAAAGAAATGCAAGTAGAAGTTGGCGCAAGAGCCTGAAAAGTTTTAATGAAAAGATATTTTCTTCGTGAAAAGTTTTGCTTAAACAAACAAATAAATTTCAGTAGTAAATCAAGTGCCTTTGTGGTTTAGTTGAACTGTTTGATAAAGTCAACACGAATTTTAAGCAAGCTTTTCTTTTATTTCGTTTTGTTTCTGTTCTACGCTTCGAAAATTCTAACATGGACTTTAAACGCAAATCTCGTACACTATAAGAAAAAACCATGCTAAATTACAGCACAGTGTGCTGGTAATCATAACGCCAACACCTGTGCTGTAAATTTCAAGCACTTTGAATTTTCAAGCACTGTGTTGTAAATTTACAACACCGTGTTGTAAATAGTTGGCACGATGGCACGGTGGCACAACAGCACATGTGCTGTAAATTTACAGCACCGTGTTGTAAAATTACAGCACATCATTTTCAAGTACCTATGTAAATTCACAACACTGTGTTGTAAAATTACAACACTTCATTTTTCAAGCATCTATGTGAATTTACAAACACTGTGTTGTAAAATTAAAGCACCTCATTTTCAAGCACTTATGTAAATTTACAACACCATGCTATAAAATTACAGCGCCTGATTTTTCAAGCACTGTTGTGTATTTTTACAGCACTTGAATTTTCAAGCACTGTAACGTGTTTTCACAGTTCTTGAATTTTCAAGTTCTTTCATGGAATTGTACTGCTCTTCTGTGTAAGTTTTAGCCTGATGCAATTTTTCTGTACACATGCATTTATAATTACGTTTCGAGCAAAAATTTATACATGTCCCTCGATTTGCACGGCACTCAATTTACACGTTTTTAAATGAAAACTTTTTTATTTTATTTTATTGTGTGTGTACATCATACACATTTACAATTACTTTTCAAACAAATTTACAGCTATCCCTCTATTTGCTCGGTACTCAATTTACGCGGTTTTCAAAAGAAAACTTTAGTTTTTTTAATATTATTTATGGGATCCTACAATTTACAATTGCATTTCAATCAAATTTACAGCTATCTTCTATATTCACTTTACTCAATTTACACGGTTTCGCGTTTACACGGTTTTACATGTTTTTTTTTTTTTAATCCTACACATTTACAAGTAATTTTCAAACAAATTTACACATATCCCTCGATTTGCACGGTACTCAATTTACACTGTTTTTAAATGAAAACTTATTTTACAGGTTTTTTAAATTTTATTTATTGGATTCTACAATTACATATCAAAGAAATTTACAGAACTATCCTTCAATATGCACGGTACTCAGTTTTACACGGTTTCACTTTTATATGGTTTCAAAATGATTTTTTAAATGGTTTTTTTTCCTTATCCTCCAGTTTACAATTAATTTTGTGACAAATTTACTCCCATCCCTCGATTTGCACGGTACTCAGTTTACACTGTTTTTAAATGAGAACTTATTTTATTATTTTATTTATTGGGTCTTATACAATTTAACATTACATTTCAAACAAATTTACAGCTATCCTTTCATATGCACAGTACTCAATTTACACGGTTTCGTGTTTATACGGGTTTTGGAATGAATTTTTTTTTTCAGTTTTGTTAAATCCTAATATTTGCAATTAATTTTTAAACAAATTTACACTTATCCCTCGATTAGCACGGTATTCAATTTACACTGTTTTTAAATGAAAACTTATTTTAGAGGGTTTTTATTTTAAATTTTATTTATTGGATCCTACAATGTACAATTACATTTAAAACAAATTTATGGCTATTCTTCGGTATGCCCGGTACTCAATTTATACGGTTTCGTGTTTACACGGTTTTTAAATAATTTTCTTTTATCCTACACATTTACAATGAATTTTCAAACAAATTTACCCCGATTTGCGCAGTACTAAACTTACACTGTTTTTAAATGAAAACTTTTTTCTCTAACTCTGAAGTAGTTAGAAATTTTGCACGACCATTTAAAATATGTAGAAAAATCTTGCTCCTTTAAAAAGCCAAAAAGATCTGCAATAAATATTTTTGTTGTTGAAACTTTTTGAAACAGCACTAATGTCAAATTACAAAATGTGAATTTAACCAAAAGCATTGCAAGTGGCAGTGGAAAATTTCGGAATGAGATTTTCATTCTTGAAACTGAGACCATTTGCTATTAAAATAAAATATTTTCAAACTCACAGTCACCTCTATGCCTAATATGTTAATGTTATAGTGATGCATAGCTATAGGAGACTATAACTTTAAAAAAGACCTTTTGTGAGTGTGTAATAGCTTGATAATTAAATATGGCAATATTTTTAACAAAAACGTTAAATTAAAGTCTCGTGAATATAGCTTTGAAATTAATTTATTTTAATAACTAAGTAAGCAAACTTACATCCAAGCTTGAAAAGGGGGGGGGGGAATTAATAATTCTTGACTTGTAAAGGGACTAAGGTTCCTCTTATTCATAGGGCCAAATTATAAGTTAAGATCATGGAAACAGATTTTTTCAAAAATTTGTTTGTATGGAGTTGTTTTATACATACCCGTAAAAGGCAGGCCCGTTGTATTTCTAGAGTTAAGTTGCTTCAGTGTTTTGTTTTTTTTACTATGTCACTCAGCTACATCTATACATACTTTCTCTTATTAATATGTTCTTCCACAAATCCAGATATTTAAAGAATACTTGTTGAAAAGCTAAATTAAGCATAATGGTAATGTACAATGATTTAATGTGCTATTTATTTTTTTATTTTACTTTCTTGGAACAAATGCAGGCAGTTAAGTTCTAAAGTAAAGATATAAAGATATGGCAAAACAAAATTTCATGCTGTTCTTTGAAAAAGTCAGTATAATGCTTTTAATTTATAGTTTAATAGATGAATAAAACTTATCATTATATGAATTAGTAGTTAATTTAAAATTGCATTGAAATTATTTATCTAGAATAATTTTGGTAGTTTCAAATTAATAGTCATATTTATTAAAATTGCCTACGATAAGATTTTTTTTAATTAAATATAGATTAATATATTCAAAACAATCACAACTAAAGTAATTTAATAAAATAACAAAAGTACTCAACAAAAATCTGGTGGTGAAAAGGTAAAAGTAATTAAAAACTTTGTAAAATGACTCATAAAAGATACAAACTGAGGTCTATCATTTTGAGTAATACAAAAAAAGTCCACTCTTCTTCAGTTACAAAAAGTCAGACATCTGCACAAGTAAAAGGCTATTCTTTCTGACTGGGGTTGACTTTCTTGATGCTGTAGAAAAGTACACATTTTCGTACCAACCAAAGGGATTGTCCTGGATAAATACCCTTTTATGTGTATTATTTTACAAAGTTCTTAATTATTTTTGATTTAATAAAATGTTAGCTTTTAAATAAACTGAAAAAAAGCATAAAATAACAAATGAAATTTAAAACATTAGAAATTTTATTGACTTTCCATATACAGTATATAAAGCTACATAGTTTTTTATATTTCATCTCTATTTTACGCCACATACAACATAACTTATTCAGTCTTCTCTTTGATCAAGCTTTCATTAATAAAGGAATATTTTTCAGATGCCTAGGATAAAAAAAAACACGTCATCAGATCAGCAAATAAATAAATCCCCAAAAATGTGCCATTCTTTTCTTTTTTGGCTACTATTTCAATATTTCAACTGATTTCATTAACCCATTTGTGCCCTGATATTTTTGCGACTTTCTTCGATTTTTGCTAATACCAGCAATAATAGATAAATTTCTGATGTATACTTCTTGAACAAGGGATGATTTCTTTTAAAATCATTATGCATAATAATTGAAATGTCAACATCCTACTAGGTCATGTTAAAATATTTTGTGAAATTGAGGTTCAAGACTCGTGAATAAAGGCTAGGGAAAATTAATAACGTTTTTCACTGATAGCGAAAATGCCGTTCCCAAAAAGGGACACTAGGCATAAATGGGTTAGCTGAAATTTATTAATATAAACACTTATCGATACTTTTGAAAATCTTTATCCAAATAAAATATTTAAAAATGTTAAACTATGAAAATTTTATCATTCTTAAATACAAAATAACAATATATAACGTCATGCAAAAATCAGGTGTTATGCTGTTTTCTTTTTTAAAAGAATGCATAAAATATGTACTATGTTGAGATTCCTCAACATAAAGGCATTAAACTGCGAAAATACATCTGTAATATTTGGTGGATTTTTGATGTTCCAATGTATATACAAGGTGAGCCAATGGGATGAAATAATTTTTTAAAACTAATAACATTCTAAAAATCATCTTTTGTAAAATTTAGTGATGAAGCAGCGTAATCTACATGAATGGAGATATTGTGTAGGTGCAGAATCGTTCATTTTTGGAAAATAATTTCCAAAAAGTCCTCTATTTTCCCACACACATTCTTGCAGACTCATTGCAAAGCTGCCTATAAAGTGCACAGTATTTTTAGCGTTATTGTGGACACAGCATGCTGAATCCTTTCTTTTAATGCTTGAAAAGTCTTTGGGAGGTTACTTTAAAATATTCTTTGTTTTAGGTACAGTCACAAATTATATTTATAACACTGAAAACACAAGACTGCCTTTCCTTTAGTTCGCTTTTAAGGCACACACGCATTGCTCACCCAACCCAGTATTCCATAACTTATTTTCCACACTCTAGATTGACAACAGTGGTGGTCAAAGCTGCTTCCCCTTTTCTTTCTTTGCAGTGACTTTTTTAAATCATACGTCAATCATTTATCTTGTATGCATATACATACATATATAAAATTTATTTCCTTCCCTTTTTTTCTTTCTTTTTTAAACTTGATGTCACTTCTAAAACATTTAAAATGTATTTTTCTGACACAGTAATTATTTAAATCAATCAATGTGAATATTATTCTTTACTGAAGAACATTTTAAGTTTCAATTATTTCAATTAAAAATCTTTAATTATTGAAAAGGAAGTATATTAAATATAAAGTGTTTTTGTTTATAAATAATAAGCATGTTCTTAAAATTTTATTTCTGAAAGAAAAACTGTTAGTGTCTTATTATTATACAATGACATTATTATACAGAGAAACTCCCGATTATCTATTATGTTAATCACTGAGAATGCTTGCACGGCCAATAAAAGAACACAATCAATTCGAAAACCCTTTCCAAAAGAAAAACAATCAACATCAGTACAAAAACATACAATTTAGTTACATTTTCAAGATGCATAACATTAAACTAGAAAATTTTCTTTTAACATTAATTGCTTAAAGAAATCTGTAATGTTAATTTGATTTCTGTATCTTGTCCCAGCATCTATGTGTATTGAAGTATTTTGTAAACCACAATAATACCACTGTAATCAAATCCTCTTTTAAAAGATTTTAATGAAATTTAATTTGATGTAAAACAATAAATAAATTATTAAAAAATTCAACATATGAAATATACATGCATTACCATGCATTAACACTCATCAGATTCTTAAGGTTAAAAAAAAGGGGGGGGTTAATAATAAATATGGTCTCTTCTTTAAATATGCAAGCCTCACAGCGAAATTTCATACCTGAATTTGAAGCAGTTGATGAGTTCCAGAGGCAATTGGTTCGGCTCCTTAAGCAATACTGCTTCCTGGCTCTCAGTGCTTCCTTTAGGAGGTTACGAACTGAAGTCGCTCATCTCTTGAATATCCCGACACATTCTAGACTACACCGACACATTCTAGACTACACACCTAGAGGTTATATGTAAATTGAGCAGTAATAAAGGAGGCCGCATAAGTTGAAGTACCTATGAATGTAATTTTTATGAAATTATAAGTTTTTGTATAGTTTCAACAATTCATTGCATTATATAGAAATATTACACTCTCTCTCTCACACACACACAGTTATTTATTATTTGACATAAAAAGTAACAATATAAAATATTTTTGTATATTCACATACGTGTAATAACTTGTTATAACATGAATCATTATTTTTTAATTACAGGTTTATATTTATATACATATATTAGCACAGGGGTGCAAATAGAATCTAAATATTGGGGGGGGGGGGGGAGGCTTGGCGACCACCAACTTCCAGCGACTGCCACCTTGTTTACATGGGGCTGAAACAGTCTCTGTCAATTTTACCCACATTTCTATTGGATCCTTTATCGTGTCAAAAATGGATTTGACTGTTCATTTGACTATTCCAACTTAAATAACTCCATTTTAGTTCTGTAGAAGCCGCCGATTGAGAATTGTGCTAATATTAAATTAAATGTAGTGTTTTTTCCATGGTTTGATTAATATCCTCTTTTAAATTAATCAGAAATTTTCAACATCTTTAAAATAAAGGTTTAAAATTCAATATTATAAATATATTCATATAAGTCTGTACAAATCAAACAATTCAGTTTCAAGATTATTACTTAAACTGTTTTTGCATAATTTTATTTTAAAAAATTACTTACCTATATCATATTTACTTTAATTACATTTAAATACATATTTTAACGAAATATAATATTTCTTTCTTAAAAGTCCCTATAAACATTTAAAAAGAAAAAAAAATTGTACATGGACGCACCCACGGAGGGGGGCTATGGGGGCAGAACCCCCTTCCCCCCTAAAGTTGGAGAGTTAGATGTCAAAAAACTTAAAAAATTAAAAGTTGTCATTAATGAGTTAAAATATTTTATTTTTAAAAAATCGTCTTCGAATTATTTCTAAAATATCTTTTAGGGAAAAAATTGATTTTTATATAAATACTTACAGTTAGTGTATGAAATACATTTAAACTCGGTTAATGTCACTGAATAGATCAGATAATTTTTTATGACTCTATAACGAGTTAATTTGATAGTGGGATTGGGTTCCATGGGCAAGTGATACTGAATATTTTGACGTGATAAAAGAGTTATAACTACAATCGAGATCACTATAACCGAGTTCATCAGTATTTGTAGCCCTCCCCCCCCCCCTCTACCAAAGTAAAATCCTGGGTGCGCCATTGATTCTGTATAAATAATTCATAAATGTAATACTATGAAAGAAGGATTATTCCAAAGAATGTTTCTTAGTTCTGAAATAGTTTAATGTAATAAAATAAACATTTAATATTTTGCAATTTAAAAATAACGCATGAATAATAATTATTGAAAATAAATAATATACTTCAGTTTTGAAAAGCAATTTAAAAATGAGATAAAACAAGATAAATTTAAACTATTTTTGGAGTTGGACATAAACTATGTGATTTATTTAATATGTACATGTTTTAATAAAAAATATTTTTTTCTTAAAAGTCTCCATATAAACAACATTTAAAAAAATATTCTGTATAAATAATTCATAAATGTATTACTATGAAAGAAGAATGATTCCAAAGACTGGTTCTCAGTTCTGAATTAGTTTAATGTAATTACAATGAGCACTTAATATTTTGGAATTTAAAAATTACTTAGGGAGAACAGTACACCAATATATATAGTTTATATATAAATACGCATAGCAATTACTTCAACTTTTTTTTTTTTTTTTTTGCTAAATGTATAGGGGGAACTTTAATTATTGAAAATAAATAAATATACTTCAGTTTTGAAAAACAATTTAAAAATGTGATAAAACAAGATAAATTTAAGCTCGAGTTGGACATAAACTAATGTAGAATTTAAAACAGTACTATTTTTCTGGAACTACATTTTACCAATATTGGTTTAATGGGATTAAAACTTAAGTAGTATTATAAATAAAAGAATTAAAAATGAATTAAATCAAAAGAATGCTTTCAAAAACCTGATACTTCATACTAAAATATTAAAATAACAGTGAATACTCCTGATATTTTGACATTTAAAATCCATTTTATATAAAATATAACTTAATAGTAGTATATTGTATAGAGTAATGTTTCTCAGCATTTTACAAATATGGACCAGCAGATTACAAATTTCAAAACCTTCGCTGACCGGCACATTAAAATTTTCAATACCTTCGAAAATTTTAATGTGGCGGTCAGAATCAATTTAAAAACGAAATAAATTTAAACTTTTTTTTGAGTTAGACAAACTTAATGCAGAATTTAAAACAATATTTTTCTGGAAATACATTTTACCAATATTGGCATTAAAATATATTAATAGAATAATGAAGCAAGTAAAAGAGACTACAGAAATTTTATAACTATATTTTTATATTTATTTACATATTCTTTAAGATGAAAAGTTTTTAATACAATAACTCTTGTCTACAAGACGTTAATGTTTCAAAATAATTATATTCGAATCGATGTTCCATTAGCTCATTGAAACGAAGAAATAATATTTATAAATATGTATATGTATACGAACTTGGTTTTATAAAATGAAGAAACAGCACTTTAAAAAGATTTTTTAAAATAAAAATAAAAGCAGTATATAAGTTATATTATTATTTAATTAATACAATTTGATAGTTTACTATCATTAACGCGTAATAACCTTGCAGAAATTTTTCAGTTCAGCAGTCTTGTTTACTAAACAAATGCACACCGGAACTCGGTTTGGCACCGTTTAGAACACCGCCAATATCCAAACATCGTACAATAAACACATACTTTATACGTTATTAGAAGCTTTGGAAGACTAAATTACAACATTATACGATTATCTGGAACCTAAACTTTTTACTACATATCATAATTTCAACCAAATAAATATTATGATAGAATTACTTACACTGCAAAGTCCAACTTCCGTAACCGGATTCCATTGTAACACATCGGCAATTCACTATCCACACTGTTTTCTTCGTTCAATATCTCTTGGAAATTTACGCATTTGCTTTTCAAATCTGGAACGACTTCAACAATTAACGTCTGAACACAACCGCCCTCCCATAATCAATTTTATTGAAATCTTTAACAGCCGTTGAAGTATAACAAGAGTCGGTTAAACAACACGTCGGTTTACATATACCAGATTTACAAAAACATGGGCATGGCAACCAAACCCTCACTCAACTCACATATTCTTGCCTGGAGTCCTAGCTTAGCTCACTGATAATGGCACGATATTCTGATTCGCTATGAATGTCATGTGACCACCAGAAGTGCCACCCTAAGTTTAAAAAACCAAGCGCGAGTGCTTGAATTTGATTTTGCTGCACGTGTTGTAAATTAGATACAGCACATTGTGTTGTAAAATTACAGATATTTAATACAGTGTAGAAAAGGCAATAACTCAAAATAAGTAACAGAATTCATTGTGGATTTACAAAGAAAACTATAATTAAATTCAAAGCTATACTCCTTGTTATTAAAATATATATTTTAAAAAAACAATTATGCACACCTTGAGTAAAAGAGAACCCTGGTAGCACAACTAGTTCAGAAAACGTTCAAAACACGTTTTTTGACGTTCAGAAGACCTTTTTTGAACTATTTATGCTACTAGGGGATGAAATAGTGATAGAGAGAAGAATATTGGGTGAATTGGTATTTGAGTATGAAGGACTTACTACAGGAAAAAAAAAATCGAGAAATTTGGTTGTCGCAAGCAGTTGCGGAAACATCTCTACTAGAAATTTCCCTTTGTTATCTAGGGAACCGTCAATTCGAAATTTTTCGTTCAGAGTCGAAAATATTGCTGCTTGCTGGAATGCCAGCCAATCGTAGTGTTCTCGACTTTAAAACGGGTCATCAATGTATTGTGTGTTACATGAATATATCCTGTCATCAATATATTGCGTGTGTGGAGAAAGATTTGCCCATGGCACTTTTCGGCCTTCGTACAGTTACGCACGAAAGCACGGGTTTTAGTCGAGCGGAAATCATAATCTTGGGATGCCACATGCAATTGTTTACGAAAATTGGATGAACGAGGAGCAAGTTGGTCAAAATGTAGTGGACTACATCTTAGAGTGAAATTATTCAAGAATTTAGCCGTAAAACGAATGACGGAATGCCAACAGAAGAGAAAATTAGGTATGATAAGAATGCTGTTTTTTTCTAAATTCAGAGTCGGGGCACTTGTGTTGGTGCGAAGCGCCGTTAAAATGGCATTAAATTGGATCGGGCCAGGTTTTGCGTTCTTTATGTAATAGTTTCATCTTCAATAGTAGTTTTGTACTTTGTCTTGTCCAACTTAGACCATCCAATTTGAAATTTAGAAAAAATATCTGGATAAAGAGCAGTAGCTTCCCCCCACTTTGCAATCAAAACAGCTTTTAGGATGATTTCTAAAATAGGATGGCGACAAGCTAAATAAAGAAGATTTCGATCCAGTAATTGCAGCAGCAAAAAATGCACGTTCCCCTAAGGCAACAAGTGGTATCAAAACACATTGCCTGAATTTTACCAACTGCCCCCCCCCCACCATTCTTCAACTGCTGTGAATACAGCTGTTGCCTAAGAGTTATTCTAATATTATTTTCAAGCTGAGGAACTCCTATTAACTGTTCTTCAACGCCACAGTTAATTAAAATCGCTATTCTCTCTACATTTTCTTTATTAAAAATATGAAAGCATTTTTCCATCCCAGTGAACAGCAATACCCTCTAAATCAGAATTTTAAAATCTGCTTTTAATGAGATCAATTCTTTGTTTTCAAAATTCTTGTCTTTGGGGTCTTATTCCACGTCAAAGGTCCTGCACCGGAAAGATATTATGTGTTGGTGTTGAACCACTTTTACGTTATACCAGTACGTAACTCATAACGATAATATGGGAGCTAGGGGAGGCACAGCCCCTCCTTGCCCATACGTATGGGCACCCATGTCCATTCTAAAAGTAAATAATAACAGACACCAAAAATACCATTGTAATAAAGGAAATTTGAGAGGTTTGTCTTATATGTGCTTCAACTAAAATACAAATCAAGATCTTTCTTCTGAAGCACAGAAATGCATATCAAATAAATAAAAATATTTCACGAATTGTAGTTTAAGTTTTGAAAATTCTTGATTTATTTTTTGTTTTTTTTATGCAAATAATACAAAAAACGGTCAAAATTACTTAAAATTCTTAATTTGTCTTTTTTTCACTAATTTTACAAAAATGCAGATTTTGGTGGTACGATTCACAAACTGACCTAAAAAACACTGAATGTCATTAAATATTAGTTTTGTTGAGAGTAAAAGTTCAAAGCAACAACATTTTTAATGAAATAATTTACATTACAATTACAATACAACATTTTTTATGAAAAAGCATTTTCCTGAAAAATCTACGATCGGTTTAAATAAATTTGTACTTTCCTCACATCCAAGCTAGAGCAAGTTCACTTTAGAATAATTTAAAAGCACATGCCTAAACTGGTATTCAATTTTTTCTTAATTTAACAATTTATTCATAACTATCGTAACTAAATATTAACCTCTCGCTTTACACGAGACAACCTACTTTATTTTATCCCAAACACGTGCAAGGATTTTCAAGTGAAGGGAAAAAACAATCCATTTAAAAGAAACACACGTTTAAAATCTCACCTATTAATCAAGACCTTCACCCCCGTTCATTAATTAAAAGTATCAACGATTCATTTTCAAAAAAATAGTAAGAATAAAAACTTCTTTTCGCTGCTCTCCAAAATCTACTTCCCTTCACAAGAATAATCTTGTGAATTCATTTTATTTTCCTTTCATTCCCTCATTCCCAAAACCGTGTATTAAATTCCATTAAAAAGAATCCATTTTTCGCCATTAGCATCTTTTAAAAGTCAAATGCCGGATTGACGTCACACAGAGCTTTAAAGGTGGGTTGGTTGGTGGAAAAGAAAAAGCTGAAATTTTGTAATATTTTGTTTTGAAGGAATTTCATAAGCTATCGCTATATAAAACGAACGCAATAGAAAATATGGAATTAATACTTTCTCTTCTTTTCCACAAATATTAATCATTGAAGCAGTGAATAAAATTAATATTTTTCGAGTACATCAGATGAGAAAATGCTTTTAACTCAAAAATTTCGATAAAAATTGAGTGTTAAAAATTGCTAAGTGACAAACAGTTTAACATTTTTTTTTTTTTAATTCCTGTACTTGACGAATTTTTAACTGGTTTATGTTGTTACTTCGCAGACGGCCTTAAATTAACTTTTTGATGCAAAAACTAAGCGCAACGTTATGCTTTAGGCATACCATTTTGAACATTGGAACCATAATCGGAAAATTCACTATTATTCCAAAGTGTTTATTAACAGGTACATGAAGAGGACGTTTCCGACCCCATGTTGCTATGTGAATTCTGAGTCGTGTTGGCTCCCTATACCACCCCTTACATGTTTTTCTATAAGAGTTCTTAACTACCCTGTAAATATACCAAAAGTAAAATAAACTGATGATAAAAACATATGTATATCGTACCATACTCATAGTGAACTATTTCTTTCATTTCCTTCCCGAATACTTTCTTTTAGCTGTTTACTTCCGCTCCCTCGAACAAAAGCACTCAAACTTCATTTTGTCGAAGATCATTACAATGATACGAGGCATGTACAGTACTAATAACTATTAACCCATTTATGCCTAGCGTCCCTTTTTGGGGACGGCATTATCGCTATCATTCGAAAACGTTATTTATTTTTCGTAGCCTTTATTCGCGAGTATTGAACCTCAATTCCACAAAATATTTTAATATGGCAAGTAGGATGTTGACATTTTAATTTTTATACATAACGATTTTAAATGAAATTATCCCTTGTTCAAAAAGTTGGCATCAGAAATTTATCAATTACTTCTGGTGTTAGCAAAAATCGAAGAAAGTCGCAAAAATATCCAGGCACGAATGGGTTAATATCTATTAAGTGACAAGAAAAGTTATTCTTGAAACAGGAAATTAAAAGTATTCGAAAGTGCAGGTAAGAATGCCGTTTGTTCCAAAAGTTAGTTCAAAAGCATTTGTTATGATGATAGCCATAAATTTGGCAGACGATTTTATCCAAACTAAAACTATGTAAGTTGTTTTGTTTCCTTCTACGACCCCTTACATTACTAAATACACAACATATACAATAAGTGCCCTCAAAAACAAAACTGTGCCAAAACTAATTTATTTATACCTACAGTGATAGTTTATGCCTTCCATCATTCTGACATATTTTAAAAATATTTTAGAGGCAGTCTGCATACTTCATTTTTAAATTAACAATGAAATAAACCATTATTTTTTTCATTGATCAATCACTTTCTTGATCCTAAATTATAGATATGATATTAAACTATGTAATTGTGAAAATTTCAGAATCAGTCATCGTGAATGGCATGAATACTGAACTACACTTCTAAGAAACTGAATATAGCAAGGCGCATGGTGGTAAAATTTAATATACGGGGCTCTATAAGTCTCCTTTTTAACAGTATCAATTTATGTTTTCAAATCCAGAGTTAGAAATCTCACAAAAAAAATCATTTTGTGGAGTTTTAAAGCATACTCACTATAATGAAAATAAAATGTGTTTCTACTGATAGATAAGTTATTCTTTGAACAGAATTAATTTTTCATACATGATATGAAAATTTCCAATTGAAAACAAGTTCTAATTTTTATTTTAGGAGTTTAACGTTACTTTTTGAGCTGCTTGCTTATAATCCAGAAATTACGACACATTACGTTTTAGTTTCTGAAAAGACCGAATATTTTTGCTGGAAATTAGTTTTGTAGTGTCATAGTCAACGTAATTTAGTTAATGTGGATCCAATTTAAGTCACGACGACTGGTACAAAAATTCACGAAGTATGTCTTTTTTCTTTTTTTTTTAATTACTTTTTTACTGATACAGTAAAAAAACTCTTAGAAAAATGGTACTATACTATACCTCCAACATAAATTTCTGAAAGACAAAATTTGACGTGATATATATTTATTTTACAAGCAGTTTTGAAAAAAAAAAATCAGTTGATATGTAACGTACCAAGTTTTAAGTTAAGACATTCTCTATATAGACATTCTCTATAGACATTCTCTTCCGTTCTGTACACTACACTTAGAAAAAAAATCTTTAAAATATTTATTCAAAAGAAAATAACCAAGAACTGAATAGAGTATTTCGCATAATTTAAATATTTATCAAGCAGGAACATTTTAGGTGTGTTGCAGATTTATATTCATCGTGTCTGATCGCAAGGTGTAAACATATTGCACAAAGGCTGATACGATAGAGAAATAAAGAAAATATTTTTGAAAAAGAAGCAGAAGAAGGAAATAAAAAAGAAGTATGGCTTATTTATAATATAAGCCTTTCATTTCCTTGAACAAAGAAATTTCTGACAAGCATTTACTTCAAAGTTTGCACAAAACAAGGGTTTAAATGAATATAACTTGCTGTGGAATATTTTGTGAATAAAGCAGAAACCTTTACTTAATATACATTTTATTTCTGTGTTTCTTGTACCAGTGTACTCCAGTTTACATATACTTATTAATAAAATGTGCAATTTTTACTTTCCGAATATGTACCATGTAAGGAAAGTATTGTAATCATGAAAAAAATTCGACTTCGAGATTTTGGTGTTTTGACACGTTTTGAGGGTAAACGTGTAAACAGCACCGGATACAGAATATAGCCCAAATAATGCTGTTAAGCGATCAAATGTTTTTTTATCCATAGCTTTTAGGGATTTAGCTAAAAGCTATGTGCCACATGGCTTTTAGCTAATGTAGGCATGTCACATGGCTTTTCTTTTGTATGTTTTCCTTCCTCACAATGAAGATGGCAATCAGAAAAGTTTCCAATTTAAAATTGGACAAGTAGCCTTGTACTGCTCTTGAGGTAGTGTCACTTAATTTGGGAAATAAGGTTGCAAACCTTGCATGTTGCAATTCCATCTTTATATTCTAACCAATCAAAATCTTGCAGCCAAGACAGTTGAAATTTCCTTTTTCCTAAATTTTTATGCTCAGTTTCAGTTTTATTTTCATTTGTGCTCATTTTAAAATTTTCATGCACATCCATCATATTTTGACTTTGTTGTATATCCGAAGCTTTGTTGTATATCCAGTCCATCTGCCTTTTTATGATCAAGTTTATCTGAAATAAAAAATCCCTCTATTTTCTTTTGCTTACACAACAGTGAATTCTGTTTGATACTTCTCTTCATTTTAATTTTCTTGATTATAAGACTTCAGAGAAAAATTCTAACTAAAGCCAGTTGCTTGACTGAAAAAAAAAAAAAAAAAAAAAAAAAAAAAAAAAAAAACATAACGCTCGCAACACAGTAAACTGCACATATTTATAGGCTAATCTCCGTCAACCATGCTGTCAACTAAAAATGTGAGTGGAAGTAGAAGTATTTCTGAAGAAATTACAACCTCTACAAATCGCCATGCAGCGAAACACTTGCATACGGAGATTGAATGAATTTGCGAGTGGAAGGGTCAGTTATAGAGAGTTAAGGCTCTTCCTCAGACAGATCGAAAGAAGTTTCCTTTCCATGTTAAGCAATGGGAATTTTATTACTTCGGTTTTCAAGTAATATCTCGGCACTAAATTAATATTTTTAAATTTTTCTTTCATTGTTGTTTTCTTTTTTAGAAATATTGCTTTGATGTATTTTTTATTTAATATTAAACACAATCATCTATTTACAAAGACACGAATTCTGACAGTCAACTGCGATTTTCTCAGACCAGACTAATTTTTTGAAATTTGGTAAAGATAGAAAAATTGCAGTGAACTTTGCCTTTTCAAATACATAAGTATTTTTTATCTAATCCATAAATTTGATTTTTAGCGATTTATTTACACATTTTTGATGAAAAATTTTCAGATGTTTTCCACCCCCACTTGCCCACGTGTTGCGTTACCACCCGCAGAGATGAAACGGGGAGAAGGAGGAACTTGATTTACGACTCCTCGCAGAAAAGGAATAGATTTGTTTCGGATGGATGATGTAAATGGAGGGACAATTTACATTGCTCAGTACGGAGTACAATTTCCACTTATATAATATTTAAAAAGTTTAAATGCACAAACTTTTTTAGGTGAAGTAGCTTCAACCTAAAATTGTAGGAAAGTTTATTTCTCTTTTGTAATTCCATATATATCGAAGTTTCCTTCTGATGTTCGGTAATCAACTAAAGCACTATTCATTACCTATATATATATATATATATATATATATATATATATTTTTTTTTTTTTTTTTACTTGTATATAATTTTTCACACAGCTATATAAAATGCTAAAGAAAAGGACCTTTAGTATATAAGTAAAGGTTAAAAAGAAATATAAGTAAATAGTATTATCCAGTAAGTAAAAACATATTGGACTAATTTGTATGTGTGTGTGTGTGTGTATGTATCTATGCACGCGCAATCGAATAGGCAAACTCACATCATCTAATCCGAAAGTCACTAATGACCAGAGTGTTTGACAAATTTTAATCGAACTTGGCTATTAATCATCCGCATCTGTTTTTTTTTTTTTTTCCCTGTAATTCCAACTTCCAACAATGTCCGCCTTCTTTACATACTACCCTCTGATTGCAGTTCTATATCTTAAGTTTTCGGGTCCCAGATGTATGTTTATACTTATCCATTACAAAAGCTTCATTAGTAATCAGTCAAATATATTGGCGCCTTTCTTTTCCTTTCTTATTGCATGTTTAAACTTTAGTACATGATGACTGCGTCTGTGTGATCCAGAAGAGGTTTTGGAAGACACAATTACTTTATTTCCCGGTGAGACTTGTGCGCCAAAAATTCGCAACATACGTCCTCTAGGAGTGGAATTCGAGGCAATTGCCCCTCCTCCCCTCTCGGTGGGTCAGGGTCAGCTGGAGGGGACCCCTTTTTCGTATGTTGTCCCAGGACCACAGTATAACTTTTTGAATAACTCAAAATGAATCACGATTTAAATATGATGACTGATCAAAAATGAAGGAAAAACATTCTTTACGCATCGAAATTTTGAAGTACGGACGCAGCTATAACGGGCATTATTTATTCTGTTGGCTAAAAGGGAGGAAAAAACAGAATATATTTAAAGAATTGGTTCATATTAAGCATTTAAAAAAAATTCTCTGTGGTATTAATACATCCAAAAACATACTACTCACAAAAAAACTTCTAAGCCGATTTGAAATTTCGCAATCAAATGAAGTGTTTAACTAACTCAAAAGTATTAGAATTTGCTTTTAGGATCATATTTAAAATTTTCTGTGCATTTAAACTTCTTCAATGTTATATCAGTGTAAATTTTACTCCGTGCTGGGCAATGCAAATTGTGCTCATTGATATTTAATTAATTTAATTGGGAGGATACAAAACTGAAACGCCCGACACGTGAAGATGCCTCTGATTACAGGATCTTGGCTCCCAAGCTGATGAGCTGATTTCAGTGCAATTTATTTTGTTTCAAAGCTGATTTCACGAGTGTTTCTTAGTTACATTGGACGATATTGATTTCAACATATTGAGGCTTTTTTTTTTTTTAAATATAAATGCTTATTTGCACTTGTTTTCTAGGTGTGGTTGATTACATTCTTAATAACTAAAGCAGCCTTTTATTAATGAATATGTCATTTTATCTCTCACCCCCTTTATTGAATTGTCCCAAAAAAGCGACATAATTTTACATATATTTAAATACTATTAGTTCGCAACAACTTTAATCCATTGTTACAATATTTCGTAAGCTGTAGATATGCATCCCATGTATTTTTCTATAAATAGGTTACAATCATAAAAATTTCAACATAGGGTCACCAGGCGAAAAGCACGAAAGGTGAGAGATAAAATGACATAGTTAATTAATATCGTTTTAATATGGCAATAATGAAACTAAAAAATTAGGGGGGGGTCATAGGGGTCTCCCCCTGACGAGGCTCGAACAGCCGAGTTATATATATATATATATATATATATATATATACATACGCAGTGGAACTTGCCTTATATGACCACCCGCGGAATCAACAAAATTGATCATCTTATAAAGTGGTCACCTTACAAAGGTTGTAATGTGCAGTGATTAGAAAGGGAAAATTTACAAAAGTGGTCAGTATAGACTTGTGGTCTCTTTACGAAGGTGGTCACTTTAGGAGGTTCCACTGTGTATATGTAATGCGAGGTATATCTTATTTGCAGTACATATTGTGTTTTACTTATTAGTTATATAGATAGATAGATAGATAGATAGGAAACTCGGCTGTTTGAGCCTAGTCAGGGGAAGACCCCCCCCCGAACCCCCTAATTTTTTGTTTCATTATTGCCATATCAAA
>JAWZYV010001231.1:0-30537 GCA_038373885.1 Cheiracanthium punctorium | reverse complement strand
TGGGGGGGGGGCAAAATCTTCAGTTGTCAGGTGGAAACGAGATTTAGTCATTTGCTGTGGGACAGAGAAACTGTTCTCTCAGCTTGTTTCCATCCCAGATTCAAACTATTCTGGATTGAGGAGGAGAGGAAGACCGAAGCCAAAAAAATGGATGGAGGAATACCTCCAGAATATGTTTCCGACAACTTCAGATATCAGTATCGAGGATCAGCCCATGGATGATGACTTTTCTGGTTTTTTTAATTTCTCTTTCGCATGCACTCGAAATAGTTACGAGGAAGGACTTACAAGGTTCTTGTCAGAGCCAATTAAACCCGTATCTTCGCTTTCGGCGTACACGTATATGAAAGAAGCCTTCAAAAAAACTAACACTGGCGTGCCGTCCAGTGCATCTGTACAAAGATTGTTTTCGATTGCATCGGACGTATTTTCTCCTCGACGATCATGTTTGGCGGATAACAATTTTGAGATCCAGCTCTTGTTAAAAATTAATAAACATGTTTTTGAATAAATTTATGTGGTTTTTATTTTATACTACATGGTCTTCCATGAATATGTTGAAATTCTGCTTTCTTTCGCTAAAATTTTAAAGTGTCTATTATATTTAAATTATTAGGTTTTTTGTGTAATAATTTTCAGAATTTAATACGAAAATATGAGAATTTCTATTAATAATTAATAGTTTGTAAAATCCTTAGAGACTTATCTCTCTCTTAGCCTTAAAATAACAATATAATTCTATAAAATTCTTTTATACCTAACAAAGAAAAAGTTGTGTTGATGATAATAACTTTTAAAAATAGAGGATTTTTTTAATGCAATGTTTTAAATATATATATCATGAATTTAATTAGTAATTGTTTTCATTATTTTATAATATGCATATCATATGTGATGTTTTCAATTAAAACAATTATACAATATTACATGGTTCACACGGGTCATTCGTCATAAATCACTAATTTGGTAAGTCATGAAAAATGGCCTTTATACTCATTAATTTTGATTTGTGCTCAAGAAACTAGAATGTTTGTACAACATGAAAGGTGTCTCAAAACGGGCCTTTTGTTCCCGTTCAGACATCCATTTTATTATTATATTTTTAAAAACTTTTTTAGTTCTCATGATTTTTCTCATGCTTTTAGAGCTCACTTTCCCAATTTATTTTTATCATAGAGGTATTAAAACTTAATTAGTTTCAGCAATACTTCAATAATTAGCAGTAGTTGCCAGTAGCGTATATATAGGCTTCCATTTCGGGGGGAGGGGGACGATTCGGTATTTTAAACTTTATTGTTCTAAAGTTAAAAGAAATGTTTCAAAATAGCTCCTTTTTAATAATTGCTTTACATTTTCGGAGGGGGCCCGCCTCCCCCTGCTCAAATACTCGCCTGGTAATTGTTTATTAGAGCAATAGTTTTTTCTAATTAAAGGCGAAAAGGTGCCCGGGATCTTTCGTGCGTCCACCAAATCTGCCGCGCTCAACGCTACAAGGAAACCACCTTTTAATAAACGCGTTCTTTGGACGCGAGAGACACCCGCTGAGGTCATTAATCACGCTGGACGCGAGTAGAAAACCAAGGCTTTAGATATCGATAGTTTTCTCTAATTAGGATATAAATATTCTTAAGTATGAATGTAATGCAAATTGAATCTGTTAGCAAAATTTGTCTCCTAAAAGTAGCGAAAAAGTAGCGAAGTAGCGACTACATTTCAAAAGTAGTGTAGCTAACTACATTTGTCAAAAAGTAGTTGTAGTTGTAGTTAACTACATTTTTCGAAAAGTAGCGGTAGTTGTAGCGCGCTACAAAAAAAAAGTAGTTTTTCCCACCACTGATGCAGGGTTGCCATAATAAACAAACTCGGCTGCGCTCAGAGATTCGCCGAATTGGCGATTGGTAGACCATGCACTTAATAGGTAGTATATCGCCTCAGCCACCTTTTTAAATATGTGAGATCTCGAAAGGATAATGCAGAATTTTACTAACACTTTCAATCAGATCTATTTCCATTTGCTATTCCGTTTAAAAGACTTTTTTTCTTCGCTCATCACTTCACGATCTGTATCGAGGGGGGGGGCTGCAGCCCCCCTTCGAAATGGGACACTTTACTTAGCTTACAATTTGATACCCCCCCCCCAAAATAAAATCCTGGCTACGCTACTGTTCGGCGCACCTCATCTAAACTTATTTTGAGATAAAATACTGCAGTAATAGTAAGGTTGAGCGATTTCTAGCCAAATATTTCGATATCGCCAAGCTGGGTTCAATTTTAAAGATTTGCTTCTGACACTTAATTTGGCGATATTTCACCAAAAGCTGAAAAGGCTTGAGTTAGTTTGCGAGATATTGGGGATAGCCAAAGTAGTAATTGACCACAGACTTTCAATGAATTGAATATATCCATACACCTTCATGTATTTGAAGTCATTTAGGTGACCCTGTAAATAAATTGCCCAGTTGATTGAAATCAAAAATGAGATGCACAGTTAGATGTTACAAGAGTTCTAAATACACAATCTCAAAGTTCTACGGTTAAAAGCTTTAGTTATGCGAAATAATTTTTGCGCCAAATTTGGCGACATTTCGGCAAAACTCGCCAAGGTCGACGACAAATTACGAGATTTTAGGCATGGATAAAACAATGACTGACTATCGCTAAATTTGACGATATTTCTCCAAAACTCGCCAAGGACGATGACAAATAGCGATATATAGACATGGACCAAAGACTATCGCTAAATTTGGCGATATTTCGCCAAAACTCGCCAAGGACGATGACAAATGGCGATATTTTGGGCATGGACCAAATGACTGACTATCGCCAAATTTGGCGATACTTCCCAGACAGCACAGCAAACTTGCATCAAACTTGCTGCAAGCTTGATTTATCAAGTCAATAAGCTTGAAAATTTCAAGCGTGTAAGCTTAATGCAAGCTTGAATCAAGTGTTCTAGTTTACACTTGCCCAGCTTGCATTAAGCTTTACAATTCAAGCTTAAAAAAATTTCCTAAATACACGGGGCGCCAGTCGGCGAACTCGCCCCACATATTTTACATTGCCACGCATTTTCCACCTCTATGCTGAAATTTCAATTTAATTTAATCTGTTTCCATCAAGTGTTCATGGCTGGAATAGAACCCGGGACCTTTCGGTTGGGAGTCGAGCTCGCTATCAGTTCAGCTACTAAGCTTCACGCAGATATGACTAAAGTTTGAAGTGACTTATCACGCCGTTTTCTCGCCAGATTGATAAGTGGGCGATGTGCTATTTGTTTTTTTTTATTTTTCCATGGGATGCATCAAAATTAAAATAATGTTATGTGTGATTTAGAGACTCTACTAATAGGGAAATAAACATAATATAAACATGAGAGCAGCACACGTTTTAAAACTTTCAGTACCGCAATACTCATGAGCAATACTGCTGGCCAAAATCGAGACAAACGACTGATTTTGAAATCAATTTCGTAGTATAATTGTATTTTATTTTGAAGAATTTCTATATTTGGAAATATAGAATGGGTTTACTTACTTAACACAAATTTTGTGTTAAGTAATCTGAAATCAAAGAAACAGATAGTTAAACGTTACTTTGAAATGCTATATCACAGTTGCTAACATGTATGGAATACAAACACTTTAGTCATTTTTGTAAATATTTCTTAAAATAACAAATAATTGAAAAATTTTGATATTTTTTAACACTAAAAATTCTCTTTACAAATGTGGTTAGTTATTTTCCTACATATTGGTATGCTATATCGATATAGAGCATTTCGAAGAATTAAAAATAAGTTTAAATTAATTTATACAAATGTAAATTTGAATTATTTTCATTGTTCATACTTTATAATTAAAAAATTATTTAACTTCTGAATTTTTTTTTTAATCCTTTGTAATTTTATTTTAAAACTACAAAAGTGTAAGATTTTTGGGCCCTAAAATCTGTAGGCCCTGGGCAGTTGCCCCGTTTGCACTGCCGGTAATATGGCACTAGTAATAAAATAAAACACATCTTTTACGAACTTTCAGCAAATTTGAGGACGCTAGACAATTAATGTCCATTCTCTTTCACAGACGGCGCCATCACTGTGCACTTTGAAAGCTAAAATCAAGCTTGCATTAACACGTCAAATTCAAGGAAATGTCAAGCTTGATTTAAGCTTATGTGCTGTCTGGGTTCGGTAAAACTCGCGAAGATCGCCGACAAATGGCGAGATTTTGGGCATGGACCAAAACATGACTGACTATACTGATGTAATATATTGAAGATGTCCATAATGTATTGAAATTCTTTTGGGTGGTCCTGTAATTAAACTCTCCAGTAGATTGGAACCAAAAATCGAGATGCACAACAATCTTATATATGAAATTTCAACATTCTATGATTAACAGTTTTTGAGATTTGAGAGTTAAATACATACATATGTACACCAAAAGTCGCCAAGCTTGGCGACTTTTGGCATAATACTTGAGGGCGGCATGTGACCGTGGTCTGGCCATTACCTAACTATATGGTACGATGGTATTGTGCTTGAAATGGATGAATGTTCCTAAAATTGCCATTGACCATAATGTATTGGAAATCTTTTGAATGTTCCTGTAGCAGAACTATACATGATAAAGACACTTTTTTCGATGGAGGAATTCATTTGTAACCCTTAACAGTATATATCACTTCTGAGTCGTTTGAAACAGCCTAATACCTCTAAAATACGCTTTAATGAATTTCTGCCCACAGAGCATAATGTATTGAAAATCTTTTGGGCAGCTCTGTAGATAAACTATCCAGTCGAATGGGACCGAAAGGGGAGGTGCACAACTCCATGTTATAACAATCCTAAATATAAAGTTTCAACATTCTACTGTCAATAGTTTTTGAGATATGCGAGTACGCCATCTGTACATACATTCGTACATACAGATGGCATGGAAAAAACTGGTCAAAATGGGTTGTACATGCATGTTAGTTTACGATGAGATTCAGTGAAAAAATTCTTAAAAATTAAATTTAGAGGTAGTAAAATTCGTTTTTTTTTGTCAAAATTTGGCCCCTTATATTTTTTGGGATTACATTTCCATATATTCCATACAAAGAAATAAAAAATCTGGAGTGAGCTCAATCGAATGCACCATTTAAACGATGGCACACTTTCAAGAATTATCCCCCATAGGCCATAATGTAAAAGAAATCTTTGTCGTAGCCCTGTAGAAAAACTATAAGTCCTATATACACCAAAATCAATACCGGTCTTGCAACGGTGGTCAGTAGCGGATTCAGGGGAGGGGCTAGGGGGCTTCAGCCCCCCAAAAGAGATAGCTAAAGGGTAACATTCTGCTTCGTTATGCACTTTGAATATGTAAAGTGATCTTTTTTAATCACTTAGCCCCTCCCAAAAGTTTTTTTACATGATTTAGACTAAAATTTTGCTTCATTGTATATTTTGTTGTGTGAAATAAGCTTTTTTTCAAAATTTAGCCCCTCCCAAAAGAGAATTTCTGGATCCGCCACTGACGGTGGTTTATAACATATATGTCCAATTTGAGCTCAATCGAATGATCTGTTTAGGAGCTATCATGTTCACTCACATACACCTATTAAAAACAGCATAAATGAATTCAGAAGACCTCAAAACGTGTCAATACATCAAAATCTCGAAGTCGATTTTTTTCATGATTAAAATACTTTCCTTACACGGTACATGTTCGGAAAGTAAAAATGATTCAACTTCATTTCCTAAGCTGTTTATATTTTGAATATATATGATCAGTATTTCTGACCGCTTAAAAAATACATTCAATTACAACTCAACGAAAATCAATACGTTAAAAAAAAAAAAAAAAGTTTTTAAGTTTATTGTAATTATTTCCTGATTTACTTTTGTGTCAGAGGTATGAATATAATATTCTGGATCGTCTCCAGTTGCATTACTCATTTGATAAAAAAAAAATCCAAATTTTATAAAAATAATTTTAATACTTAATGGGAATACAATAACACAACTGTATGAACAAAACACAGGTGGGTTTGGGTTTTGGGCTATCCTGTTTAGTAACACCTGTAATTACTTCAGAAAGTGGGGGTCTGCCTAGTGTTACCAAGCAAAATATTTTAGGTTGCATAAATGAAACAAATTACTTCAGCTAATATTATTGTTGTATCATTGATTATCTGGTAACTAAATTTATAACTCTGGTAATATCTATTACTAAACATAACACATACATTATCTGCTATAGCTTTAATAGTAACGCAGATAATTGTCATATGGTCCTCAGAATTTCTTTAAAAATTAATTTAAAAGCAAAACTATTAAATTATTGCATCATATGCAATCTTAAGTTATAAAGATTGTCATCTAAAAGAAAAACTAAGTGCAAAACATGGCCCAATATTACTATCAGTAATGAATCATTTACAAAAATGTATTTTTTATTCTGTTGTATTAATTATCCTGCCACTATATTAATTAATCATCATAAAAAATGAATATCAATTTTATTCACTTCACAATATTGCTGGAAAATAAGTTGAAGATTTGGTAACCATTTCAATTAACTAACTTTAGTTTTGATAGTTTGTTAAAAATAAGTCTACACCCACTGAAATAAATTAGAATGTTAGCTTCTTTTGTACGAAGCTGCCAGGCTTCTTTAAGTTCTCTGTATGACTGCTAATCAACACACATTAGGTGTTATTCATGTGCAACCAGCTCTGCAACTGGAGTTTATTTATGTTACCTGGTACACAAAACATAATTCGTAGATCCCCCCCCCTCTAGTTGCAAGACTGTGTGCACTCTAAGAATTTTTTCTGGTTTCTAATGATACGAAACCAAGTGTTTGTATTTAATTACAAAACAGTATAGTTTATTTTTTTTTATCACAACCACATACAGTTTTTATTACAACCACATAGTTCTTCCATCAAATACAATATCACAGATGGCATCAACATCTTGAGATATTCTGGCATGTTCTTGCATCAAGTATATCATTCATAGGTATCACTACTATCTTGAGTAATACAACCAACTGAAGCTCTTTAAAAGGCTAAACTCCATTTATACTTAGTCTTAAAAAGAGCGTCAACTAGTTTAGCTAACCCACATCAATGTGCTGTCTTCTTGTACACTTATGAATTTCGGTCTATGCCTGGGGTTCCAAACATCGGTTGTTACACTCAAGTTGTAATCTATGTAATCATGTTGTAATCTATGTATCAAATTGTAATCTATGTCAAGTTGTAATATATTCTAAAACTGAAATAGACAAAACAACAAAAATTAACATATAAATCTAAAATACTCACTACAAATCTAATGCAATTTATCTTAACTCATCGATCATATTTTAAAATCATGCATATTAAGTAAGTAGTAATAAGATAGTAATCATGCATAAAGAACTTGAGAATACTGCCTTTCACTAAATTAACATACACTATATATACATAAAACCCATGCAGAATTTAAATATATTCATGCAGGGTAATAAAAGGAACATATGCACACAATTTAAACATGTTAAAAAAAAAGTGAAATAATTATTCCATTTACACACACAAAGTTTAAATATACTCAAAGCAAGAAAATCCATTTTTGGAAACAGCAAACTGCTTTTTAAAATTATTAATACATACATTTATGATTTCTTTTTTCTGGTTATGTATATAACCCATGCAAAATTTAAAACTCATGCAGCAAAATAGTAAAATAACAGGCATAAATTCAACTCACACACACAAAATTTAAATATACCCAAAGCAAGAAAATCAATTTTTGGAAACTACAAGCTGCTGCTTTTAAAATTTCACTAGCGAGCTTAATTTGCTGGATGGAAACAATTAAAAATAAACTCAATTTTCTAAAGGCCAACTTAACCACATTAAATGATTTAATGATAATACATGTTAAATGGAATTTACCTGTATATTGAACCAAACATTTATACTGAACATGAATTACATTATACTACCTGTCAGAAACCTAGTTTGATGATACATCGTAAATTAATTCCGTAACGAATCTATAATCAAAAATTTGAATTAACCATCAATTTATTAAATTATTATATTATATTAAAACTTCAATTAGATGCTTACATAAAAATTATAGTCATTATCTTATTTAATTTAGAAACTCATAGCATCAACAAATCAAGGAATGCTTTGTTTGATGGCACATGGTAAACTGCTTTTGTAGGGAATATTAAACCCAAAATTTATATTAAAACATTGATTACACTCTTATATTAAAACAATCTATAGAATATTAAAATTATTAAACCATGCATCCTGTAATCAAAAGCATCCGCAAACCAAGCAGTGCTTGTTCAATAGCACATGGTAAACTGATTTTATAGAGAATATTAAACCAAATAAAACGATTACACACTTACATTAAAACTATCAATCTGAAATCTAAATCATTAGCATTGTTCCATTGCGCATGGGAAACTGTGATCTTGTAATGAATATTAAAACAAATATTTATATTAAAACATCGGTTACACTCTTATATTAAATACATCGATATATTATTAAAATTATTAAAGCATCATACCTGAAATCTAAAACAATTGTATTGAAATTCCAGTAATCCAAAATATTCAGCGCATTATCCTGTGAAAAAGCAGTACGGGGAACGGGATAGACAGACGGAATTCCGATCACCTAAGGCTTTTCCCGTTAGAATCAAAACAAACAAATTCTTAGCAGCTAACAGACACGTGCGGATAGGGGCAGATGGAATCCTAACAGAAAAACTTAGACTTTTCTACACACAAGATTGATAGGGGAAAACACGCGCGCGCGCAGGGAGAAATGCATTAGAAGATGGATTCGTGGGGAAAAGTACTTTGACGTTTTTAAGCAAGGATCGCGCTAATTTATTAATCGTGCGGTCTGCTCTCTTTCTTTTTTTCCCCGTTTTTTTTTTCTTTTGGTAGTTGAAATAAAAAATTGCCACAAATGTATTTATTATATATTATGTATGTACACTTAGAAGTTCTTAAGCATCGGTTACATGGCCAATTAATTGTGCAGTTTGTTCTCTCTTTTTTTTCTTGTCTTTTGGTAATTAAAATTAATAATTTTATTTGATTTGAGATTTTTGTTAATTGAGACCCTTAACCAGGAGGCTGTCGTCTCGATTGCTCCGAAGAGAAATTAATAATAGTTACATATGGATTTATTATATATTTATAAATACATATATATGTGTCTGAACGATTGTTACTATAAAGTAATGCATTTATTACTTATATATAGGAAAATATCAGTGGCATGGCTACTGGGTAGAGGGGTTATAACCTCCCATGACGAATTTTTTGTCATACAAAATGCCTTTTCTTCACGTATACACAACATATGTATACAGCTCATTACGATACACGAATTGCAGTAGTCGTAACCACTCCCCCCCCCCCAGAAAAATTTCTGTCTACGCCACTGGAATATATAAATAATTTGTTACTTACTTATACTTAATAATAAGTACAATACTTAATAATGACTTGAGGTCACAATTATTTTAACTAATATTGCAATGGCCACTAACTTTATTAAAAAGGATGTCAATAAATAAAAAGAAATAAATCAGATTACAAAACACTTCCTAAAAAAGTTCATACATTTTTTTTTTCATTTTTAAAATAATGGTTACGCTTTTCAACATACGTCTCTAACGAGTCTCTTAAAGTTAGTGTACCCTTCTCCTCCTGTGTCAATCGTTGCATTTGGGCAATCGGTAAGCAACGAGTATCAGGGTTGAGGAATTCAGAATATTACCATAATCTTAGAGAACTTGACGCCAGAATTATTTAAACTACTGTTGTAATTGCATATATTAAGTCTTTCATGCAGCATCAACATAATTAACATAATTAGGTCTTTGGTACAGCTGAGACCCAACGTGTGCGTTTGGGGTGTCGGGGAGCAACGACGATCAGGGAAGGGGAATCGTAACCATTGACGTTTTAGTTCGATAAGAAGAACATATACGATAATAATAAGATACAATAGGATAGGTAAATAAGATAAGATAGTTCCAACATCTGAGATGAAGGCATGGGCGCCGGCAGCATAGGGCAAGGGGGGGCAATGCCCCCCTGGATTTTTGTATGCAGTGTTTTCCCTTGCTTTTTTGCTCTTTCCAACAAGGTAACCATGCGTTGAAGTAGTCTTCGCCCCCCCCCCTGGGAAATATTCTGCCGGCGCCCATGGATGAAGGTATAATTCGCTCAGTACTTCGGTGTGATTTTACTTTTATTTGGAAGACTATAAGACTTATTTTGAGGTAGAAGGAAATTTACTTTTTACTAGAATTAAAGTTGGTTTATTTTTATTTATTTATTTTTCGTTTTATAAAACTCGAAATTATTCAATTTACTAAGCACAGACTTTCGATGTCCACGGGATCATGTGCAACAGTCCCTCTCATTCACCTGTCTCCAGCACCCGCTTCATTATAAATAAATTGTTTAATGCAACCAGTCATAAGACAGAAAATATTTGGGCGTATCCTAGCAAGCACAGAGCAGAATCAATAAACATCATCAATACAAAGATGAAAGTTTTATTACTCAGTTTCAGAAACACATTAAGAGAACATATATAATAATATTTCTGTATTGGTGTTCCTATAGTTGTTTATTTATACGTATTTATTACCGTTCTGTACAAACTACGTTTTCCCGCAAAGTATAATCAACATTATTTTGAGCAATTACAAAACAATAACATGCATAATTTCTAAAAAAAAAAACAAAAAAAGAAAGAAAGAAAAGTATGTGCATCTTTTGATTCATACAGAAAATTTTCATTGTACAATGTGATAAGTTGAATTTAAATGTTAAAAACACTTAAACAAAGCTTACGTTGGGAGCTTTCAATAAACTTGGATTATTCAATCCCAGGGATACATTCCGTGCTCTGTCATTCTTATATCCCGTTTTACAGACAGGAGCAAAAGAAACGTTCGTCATTTTATGATTGCAAACAGGTTATTTAATTTTCATTAAAACAATCTTCTTGCAGCATTGATTTGCGTGCTAATTCACGAAAAGTAACCGCTCTACCCTAGTAGCAATAACCCATCGGTCGATGAGAGGCGGGTGAGTTAAATCCGAGGAGAACGAGCAATGGCCGATCACGGCTTTTCATCCAAAAAAGGGGAAACTTCATCGGCAACTGGTACAAATTGTCCGCTCGGGGGGCCATCAAGCCGATCATCGTTTCCCGATGACTCCGATGAAATAACGAAAAGAAACCGATAAACTGTTTAAAATATATTTGTTAATAAAAAATAAACGACTGGCAGCAAAATTTTCAAAAAATGTCCGATCTGTTTATTATGTTTTCGTTTTTTGTATGCTAAATTTCCGTTTTTCTGAAAAAAAAGAAGAAAACTCTTCCTCCCCCGGGACCGAACCCTGAGCGTATTGATTCCGAGGTAAGCGCGCTACCCCTAGACCATCGAATCTTTATATATATATGTAAGGCAAAATGTGAAGTACCGGTTATTTTAGTCTCAGATTGGGACTTTGGGTGAAATTCTCACAAAGTGTTGTTCAGCTATTATTAATAATAGTCAAATTAACGTTAATTAAAATATTCGTAAGAAATTAATTTCACTTTTTACCAAGGTATGTAAGTAGCAACAACATTAATAATTAATAATTAAAAAACAATATTGCCAATTTTATAGGAATTTTAGTGTGATTTTAACTTTCATATTTCTTGGATAACTTTTAAAAATTAACTGATTTCTCTTCTTGCTGTTTACACTATAGAGGTTTTAAAAGAGTTGCTCATTGTAAGGAAGTTTCCGTTTTTCTTATAATGCAGCTGACGCTCAAATAGATTTTCTTTTCTTTTTATTAAACACATTTTTTAAAAATTATTTAAATATTACAAACGATTTTTATATAATAAATACTTACATTTTTTTTGTAAATATTTCTTTTCAAATTTAAATTTTGTGGGAGGGGGCAAGGGGGAGGATACCACCCCCTTCCCCCTCCCAACCCCAATACAAGAATTTTGAAGTAAATTATGCGATTAATTCAAGAATTGTTAAAAATTTCCCTTAGATTATGCACAGGCACATCTAAATTACGCAAATATTTATAGGAATTTGGGTAAAGTGTAAACCACTGGGGACACCTGCAAGGCCCGATGGCTATAGAGCTGCAGTTTCGGATAAGATAATGTTTTTCGGTTTCCCATCGGCAAAACTGCTCGTCTAGATCACTTCTATCCATGAATAAAAATTCATCTATTGCAGATAAACAAAAGTGCACTTGCCGATGACTGAATTCGACGAGTTAGCGATGAGTCGATGAACGACCGAGCAAAAATCAAGCAGTCATTGCTATTAGGGTATGCACACATACGCCGTCTACCGACAGAGTTGACAACTACAATTCACGGTCCGCTTTTCAGCCAGGATATTCATAGGCGCGTTTACTCCTGTAGGACTCTAACTCCATGCTGGGAAAACAAATTTAAACTTAATCACAACTCAACACAACAAAATACTACGAAAAATTAGACATGCTCATAGATACATGAGAAACTCGGTTATACGTAGAGATCTCATGATTCCCTCCATGTACGAAATTATTAAAAAACAAGCCCAACACTTTTATGATAAAGTCTATAACTTACCAAATGAACTAATTGCAGAAATCCCTGATTATGACTTCCGCGATGCAGACAACCGGACACGGCCTAAATCTGTCCTCCTGCTTAATGAGTAGGACTATTAGCACCAATTCTCAGTACCTTTTCTTCCAAACTACGACTTCCCCACCCTTGACATTGTCTTCTAGAGTCCCTTATATATATTGTATATAATTTATTTTCATTTTGCATTATTCTCATACTGTTTTGTTCTAATACATATTACTATTTACCTTTTCTATTATGTATGTTCTGATACTGCATTTTCTCTTACATGACACATCGATGTATAACTACTTATCAAACAACTGAAGTTAAACCGTCATGGAACAGGCACTCCTTTCAAGAACAATTCGATGATGATGATGATGAAGGTAGAGAACAAGGGTGAAAAACGCCATGCTATAATAATAGCCCAAGCATACCAATGGGAAAAGCATTATTTGATGCTGCCATCTAGCAGCTTGTTTTGGTCACGTGTTTAGTATCTCTGCCTCCAAATTCTATCTGAATCCACTTTACTAAATTTAGTAACTAAACAATAGGGTTAGTAGCTACTAAATCTATCTGAATAAGGGCCTGAATTCCATGGTTTACTATCTAAACCATGGAATACGCCTCCCAGACAGGACAAACTTGTCCAGTAGTGGTGGGTAAAGTCGGTCCTTTTGAGGATCCGGTCCGAACGGATCCGATCCTCTGAAGGACCGACTCCTTCGGACCCGGTCCTATTGGATCCGCTCCCAGGAAAAGGAACGGGTCCGGACCCGTTCCTATCGGTCCGAAATCGGAACCGGTCCGGACCGAGAGGAACGACTTCGGATCCATTTGGCAGAAAGAAGTGGATCCGGACCGAGAGGAACGACTCCGGATCCATTTGGCGGAAAGAAGTGGATCCGGACAGAGATGAACGACTCCGGATCCATTCGGCAGAAAGAAGTGGATCCGGACAGAGATGAGGATGAGCAAATGGAGAGTATCCGGACAGAGATGATCGAAAGGAAAGATCCCAGCCAGACATAACAGAAATAAGCAACAAGACTGATTTCAGAAAGCATAAACAACGTCGGTGTGCGGTAAAAACGCTCACATGATTAATTTTTACTAAATATTGAACATAAACATTCTTTGTTTTGTAATATACACGAGAAAGGTAACTGGATCTTAAATCCAAAATTCTTTTGTTTTGGGGTAAATTTTCAGTTCAGCAGGTCTGGGAATGGTATCTCTTAGAACGCTATTGTTATTAGGTTTCCTAAGCATATAACATATGGACCATAGGAAAAGCGTCGGGAGGGGGGCACAGGGTGTCCCGTGCCCCCCCTCCCCCCTTAAAAATAGAAATTTTGATTCGAATTTCAAAATAAAATGTTAAATAAACATTTGCTTGAAATTTTAAAAATAACTTTCCTTTTCTGCTCTTACATTCGATATGTGCCCCCCTCAAATCTTTCTTGTGCCCCTCCAAAATTTCAGTAGGTCCTGGAGCAGTGATAAGCCCTCCTTAGGAAGTTACTGTTACATTATTAGGTATTGTTATAAGCGTGTGGTACATATGAACCATAGCATTATAGTCGGGGGGAGGGGCACAGGGTTTACGTGTCCCGCTGCCCCCCCCCCCAACTTACTCTCAAAATCTTTTAAACAAACATTTGTTTCAAAATTTAAAAGAAACTTCCATTTTCTGCTCTTAAATTAAATATGTGCCCTCCCCCCCCAAAAAAAAATCTTTCATGTGTTCCCAGGGGCGTAGCCAAGGGGGGGTTAGGGGGGTCATAACCCCCCCATGAGGAATTTTTTGCCATACAAAATGTATATTCTTCACTACATTGTCACACCCACGTATACATATATATGAGTTGTAGTAGTCGTAACCCCCCCCCCCATGAAAAATTTCTGGCTACGCCCCTGTGTGTTCCTCCAAGATTTCAGTAGGTCTGTGAGCGGTGATAAGCCTTCCGCCTTCCTTAGGAAGCTCTTGTTATTAGGTTTTCCTAAGAATGTAATACATATGAGCCATAGGTGTATATCGGGGGGACAGAGGGGGCACGTGTCCCCCTCTCCCCCAACTTCGTCGCAGAATCTTTTCATTTTAAAAATTTGTTTGACGCGTTGTTTTAACCGCTCCACTTAAAAATGCGAAACTCCAGTCTGCGTATTTACAATATATTTTTAAAAAATTGTCCACTGTCAAGGTTGTTTAATTTAAACGTTACTTTTTTAAGCACTGGTTTAAACAACCTTTCTCATTTTCAATCTGTTGTACTGGTTTTAAATACTTCCTGGCTAAAAGGGTTTCTTTAGAACTTTAATTAATTAATTAATTTTAATTTTTTAATGCAATACAAAATACTTTATGCAAAAAAGGTTTTATTTGATGAATAAAGGTGAATAATCTTTTAACTTTTCATAATTACATAACTCTCACGTGTTTACATTAAGTTATATTACTTAAGTTACATTAAGTTATATTATAATAGATTTATTGTTATCCTACTTATTGTCTTTTAATCATATATGAAGTTCAATGTTTGATAATTTACCTTTGAACTTGTATATCGTCATTCTCCCGTGTTTCAGCATCTTTTTTAAATGCTTGCTAGTAAAATAAGTATAATAGCTTAATAATGAAGAGAAAGCTTTATATAGGTTTATCTTATAAAGCTTTAAAAAGCATTTCTTTAATCGTATACCTTTTACGTCATAGTATGATTACTTTTTACTGATTTCATGATAATTTAGTAAACGGTTGAAGTGTGTAAGTCCAGGAATCTGGGCTACCACGCGCCTGTTTTCTCCAGATGTCACGTGAATACGCGTTAGAACCCCTTAGAAAGTCCGCCTACCGAGGCACTCCCATCCTTGGCAGATCGCCCTAGCGTACAGTTGCCGTAATCACACAAGCAAACCCATTTTTTCTTTTTCTATCTTTTTTTTTGGGGGGGGGTGAAGGAAGGAAGAGTTTTTAAGTATGTGAAATCCCGTGCATTTTTAAAGTCCCACCTTTAAAAAGCAGACCCCACCCCCCGAAAATAAAAATGTGTGGGCACCCATGGTGACATTATTTTATACATAACTATTCGCAAATATCAGATTACTCTAAAATTTAAGTCAATCAAAGGCACATATCTCTCATCTACTGAATGTTTTGATGCTACTTTATTTTACTTTTTTTGTACTGGCATGTATACAATTCATGTCACATTATATATAGATGTCACATAAAACTAGGAAATAAAAATGATTTAAATATTTCAGCGGAAAGAAATCAACTTATTACGTCTTAAAGTTTCATTAAAATTTAAATAATTCACTTGAAATCAATTAAGTTCTATCAGCCCTTGCAAATTTCCTTTCAAATAATTTAGTATGTTTTATTTTAAAAATTCTTAATAAAAGAATTTTATCTTTTATAAACAGAATAATCGGTATAAAATTAATTTTTAAAAAATCTGATAAAACATATTTACTATCACAAAACTTTTGAATGTTTCTGCTGGATATAATATATTCTTAAATATAAAACAAAAGAAATTTGGTGCGTCTACTTTTGATTGAATGCCATTCTCATATTTTATCCAAAACGAAGCAAGTTTATGTTCAATATTTAAATAAAAATTATTGTTCTTAGCTGGGGGAATTCTTTTATTCTGGTTGGCGACCCTTCGCGTTTATTCCGGTTAGTAACAAAGAAGCACAGCGTCGTCTGAAGAACTACCCCTCAAATTCCAAGAACGCGCTCCTTCGCTACCTTTTGTAGACGCAAATATCCCCGGGCTATCAGAGAATATCCCGAAAAGAGCGTTTATCTTTGATCACTCTGGAAATTATTTAGGACCTTCCATAAAGGGAAGTCGAAGACGAAAAGAAAACGAGTAAAAGAAATGTCCCTGGTCAATAACTGATTAGAAAATAGAAAACGTAAAGAAATTCCTTGTTGAATATAAGAATGACTAAAAGTAAACTTTAAACTACAACAACAACGGAGAAGACTGATTACAATTAAAGCAATTGAGCTTTAATTGTAAAACTTAGCTTACAAAACACCAAACAATGTTGCATTAACGTAAAGTTGTGTTGTTGAGATTAAAAATGATAGAGACGAGTTCAAGTTAAACTTTCCTATATAAGAAAATCTGATGTGTCCAACACATGACTTCCTTGCACGTCCATTAGATCAAAAATATTTTCGACGCACTTCCTCTAAACTTATTTGTTTGAAAGAGATAAAATATCAATAATAGTAAAGTTTAGCGATTTCTAGTCAAATATTTCGATATCGCCAAGCTGAGTTCAATTTGAAAGATTTCCTTCTGACACTTTATTTGGCGATATTTCACCAAAATCCGACAAACTTGAGATAGTCTGCGAGATTTTGGTGACAGCCAAAGTAGTCATTGACCACAGACTTTCAATGAATTGAACGCATCCATACACCTCAATCTATTTAAAGTCATTTGGCTCACCCTGTAAATAAATTCTCGGTCGATTGCTGTCAAAAAAGATATTGAAAACAGTTAGATATTACAATAGTTCTAAAAAATACGAAATAATTTTTGGCGCCAAATTTGGCGATATTTTGGCGAAACTCGTCAATGTCGACGACATTTGGCGAGATTTTAAGCATGAACCAAACAATAACAGATTATCGCCAAATTTGGCGATATTTCGCCAAAACTCGCCAAGAACGATGACAAATGGCGATACTTTGGGCATAGACCAAATAACTGACTATCGCCAAATTTGGCGATATTTCGCCAAAACTCGCCAAGGTCGAGGACAGACGGCGAGATTTTGGGAATGTACCAAACAATGACTGTCTACAGTTGTATTATATTGAAGATGTCCATAGACATTAAAGTACTGAAATTCTTTTCGGTGGTCCTGTAAATAAACTCTCCAGTAGATTGGAACCAAAAATCGAGATGCACAACTAGATGTTACAACATTCTTATATATGAAATTTCATAATAGTTTTTGAGATTTGAGAGTTAAATATGCACACACGTACACCAAAAGTCGCCAAGCTTGGCGACTTTTGGCATAGTTCTTGAGGGAGGCACGTGACCGTGGTCGGACCATTACTTAACTTATGTGGTAGGGCGGTATTGTGCTGGAAATGGATGAATGCCCCTAAAATTGCCATTGACCGTAATGTATTGGAAATCTTTTGAGTGTTCCTGTAGCAGAAGTATAAATGATAAAGACATTTTTTTTAATGGAGGAATTCATTTTCTAACTCTTTACAGTATATATCATTTCTGAGTCGTTTGAAATAGCCCAATACCTCTAAAAAACGCTTTGATAAATTTCGGCCCATAGATCGTAATGTATTTCGAATCTTTTGGGCGGTTCTGTAGATAAACTATCCAGTCGAATGGAACCGAAAGGGGAGGTGCACAACTAGATGTTACAGCAATCCTAAATATAAAGTTTCAACATTCTACGCCTAATAGTTTTTGAGTTAGGCGAGTTTAATGAATTTCGGCCCATTGAGCGTAATGTATTTCGAATGTTTTGGACAGTCCTGTAGATAAACTATCCAGTCGAATGGAACCAAAAGGGGAAGTGCACAACTAGATGTTACAACTATCAAAAATATGAAGTTTTGACATTCTACGCGTAATAGCTTTTGAGTTAGGCGAGTTTAATGCATTTCGGCCCATAGAGCGTAATGTATTTCGAATCTTTTGGGCGGTCCTGTACATAAACTATCCATTCGATTGCCACCAAAAGGGGAGGTGCACAACTAGATCATAGAACAATCCTAAATATCAAATCTCAACATTCTACGACCAATAGTTTTTGAGATATGCGAGTTACATACATACGTACGTACGTACGTACGTACGTACAGACGGCATGGAAAAACTGGCCACAGTAGACTCGCCGCTGGTCAAAATGTGTTGCAGACGCGTTAATATGATCGTGCATGCTAGCCTACGATGAGATGCATCGAAAAAATTTTTAAAATTAAATTTAGATGTAGTCAAAATCGGTTTTTTTGTCGAAATTTGGCCCCCAAAATTTTTCGGGATCACATTACTTCCTTATACTACGTACAAGGAAGTAAAAAAGGTTAATTCTCTAATAATTCCTGTAAAATAGACATTTTTATCTTTCATCTTCTTATTTTTTTTTTCTAAAAGTACTTTGGCTTAGCTGTAAAATTAAATCTGAAAATTATTTTTAGTGGTTTGTGTCATTTTAAATGTTTTCTTTTAATATCTCGTGCATTTTATTTGATTTCATTTTAAATGCTTGAAAATAAATCATCATACTTTTTATCCGTTTTTGTATAACCAACTCCTACCCTCTCCCCCACACACGCTCACAAAAATAAATAAATAAAGCATGAAAAAAATTCTTCTGAACCATATTTTTGTTCTAATTATTCCTATTGGTATCAATCTACAGAATTTTACAGTGCAGAAGAATTCATACAAATAATACATGTTCTATTGCAGAATTTCTTAATATTATTATTAACAGAATTCTATTATTAACAGAATTATTATTAACAGATATATTCTTATTAACAGAATTTCTTTTTGATTTTTAAGATTAAAAAAAAAAGACTTTCTCTTGAAAATAATTAATTAAACGGAATAATTAAACTCTATACATAACTTAATTCATTAAATTTACAGTAACTTCTCAATTATTTCATTTGGTTGTGTTGTTGAACAGGAACCAGAATTGATAATTCAATCGGTAGTACATAATCAGCCGTACAGATTTAGCATGCACATTCATCGTGTGTACGTGTTATTGTTAGATCCTTAGTCCAACAAACTATCATGGACTGTTTCTACAAATTAATTTTAAGTAAAACCAGTATTATTAAAGCTCATCCAAATAATGCAATAATCTAAATATATAAAATAAGAAGAATTTTCCTGTTTGTCTGTATGTTCATTCGCTATAGGCACCTAGAACTTACGTCGAATCTTAACGAAATTTGGCCCACTGGATCATTGAGCGATTTCCTTCTGTGTTCATCATTGCTTCCCGGCACAGGTCTTGGGCCGCAGTGGGAGAAATGATGTGGGGTAACAATGGGGTAGCTGATCACAGAAGGAAAATCGCTGCGTTCGCGTCTTTGCAACGGTGAGAAGCAACCCAGACAGTAATTTTAGAAAAGTTGTGCCTTAACACTCAATGCACCCGCGCAACGCCCGTCAGTTTGTGTGAGTGCACAAAAGGGGGGGGGAGGGGGGAAGGCACTCGATATATACTCACGCACTTTAAACCGAATTACAGAAGAGAAAAATTGTTTAAACCAAGAGCTTAAAAATAACCTTGTTTGAATTAAGCAATCCTGACAAGGAACAATTTTTTTAATTATATTTTGTCAAGACGCAGGCAATAGCTTGCATTTTTAAGTGGAATGGTGAAGTGAACGGTTAAAAACGACCCGCCAAACAAATGTTTAAAATAAAAGGATTTGGAAGCGAAGTGTTTAGGGGGGGGGGGCTTCGTGTGGAACTTGGCATAGAAAACTCGACATATAAAATCTGCATTGCACTTTAAATCACACTTCTTTTTGGAAAACCATTCCAGATTACCTTAACAATTATGAAAACAAATTAAACCAGCACATAAGCAATTGGCAAATCAGAGACGCTCCTGGCAAAATGGACATATAGTAATCATTTTATAAACTAAAACCATAATGAATTATGCTATTTGAAACATATTTTGATGATATTTGTGCAACAATATATGAAAATTTATTTTTATTCAGTACGGAAAAAAGTTGTATAAAATATAATCGTGCTTTACATTTAAAATTGGAATAACACAGTGGAATAATACAATGCCAAAAATATCACTCTGAATTACTGTAGATATTTACAGACAATTTTTGAAAATACTCAACATTTTCACTTTACATTAAAATAAGAATACTCAATAATATGAAAAATGGAAAAAAAATGAATGAAATCTAATTCGAAATCATAGTCTACGCCATATTATTTTTAAAACATATATAAAAACTCCACTGCACTCTAAATCACCCTTCTATTTGGAAAATTGTTCCATATTACCTAAACAATTATCAAAACAAATTAAACTAGCACACTAGCAATTGGTAAGTCAGAGACGCTTTGGCTAAATGGATACATAGTATTCATTTTATAAACTAAAACCATAACGAATTATGTTATTTGAAATTTATTCTGATGATATTTGTGCAACAATATACGAAAATTAATTTTTATTCAGAACGAAAAGAGTTGTATAAAATATGATTGTGATGACTAGGGTACGAAGGGTATTTTATTTATAAGCCTTCTTATGATTACCATAGCCCGTTCGTGTAAACATAGTGCTAAAAGTTCTCCTTATTGAATTTGCAAAATATACATCCATCTAATGCAAGGTATCACTGAAATGTGCACATAAAAATTCAAGCTAAATAGTCAGCTTCAAACTTTCTAGCACATATTCATTCAAATTTCAATTAAGAAGTGTACAATGCCAAAAAGTGTTTCTTGTGTACGAAGTCAATAATGAATCAGAATTATTTTCTCAGTTACATATACATATTCTGTATAAATATTAACGCTAAAATAGCTTTAATAATGTTTAATTATATTTTTTTCCTTCTAAATTTTAACGCAGGCCTCTAAAATGGTAGGAGCCCACAGGTGAAAGCCTACTCAGCCTAATGGGTAATCCGGCCCTGTTTAGGTATAGTCCCTCTTTCCCCATGACAGCCCCCTCCTTCCTCCTCTATAATTTTTATGGTTTTGTAGCAGTTACGCTAGTTTGATATTCCATAAATAATAATTTACAAACATAGGTGCTCCATAGAGTGCTTTTACAGAAGAGGGAGGCTATTTGCAAGTGTGGGGTGGAGGTGGGGGTCGAATACGAGTATATGTATCACACGCCCAATTCACACATTTTTCTAAAACCATTTTTTGATTTTGATCGTTTTCTTTCATTGTGAGTTCGAGGCAACTACCCCATCCACCCTTACCTTAATCATGCTCGCTGTGACTCCCCTTTCATTTGCCCTCTATGTATGGATGAATATGGATGAATGCACATATTTACAAAACGGCTGCATATTTTTCTGCCAAGGAATAACGACTGAGCACATAGTCAGAATATTGTGTGCATACTTTAGTGTTGTTATAAAATAAAGTAAATTAGTCAGAGACTAATGGTTTTCTAAAGAGGAATTCTCTTTCAGCAACACAATATGATATGTATGCACATGATCAAGGCCTCTCTGAATTTTGGGCCTTGTCCAAGCTCGGCTTGGGCCCTCGTTTTTTTTTCTTCCTTCTTCCTTGGCGAGATGGTTAAATCTAGGCCCAGGGGGGTCATGACCACTGTGACCCCCTCTGGAACCGCCACTGGCACCACATGCAGCCAAGAGTAGCAAAATAATAAACCGAACAGAAATCTTGCAATTATGAAGCGAAATTCGCCTAAAACAACGAGTCTTCTTAAAGATTTCATGGTTTTCAAATGTTCGTTTCTAAATTTTCGTATTTATGTGTAAACTAACAAAATTTTTTGAAAATCGTAGGGGGGCTGGGAGACAGCTAAGTAGTGCTCAGCCCGCGTAGCCCGCCCCGCCCCCCCCCACCTCTGATTACGCCCTTGATGGGGGATAGAGTTTTATATGTAAAGAGAGAAGATAAGAGCAAGCAATTATAAAATATAATCCAGAAGTTGTGCTGCTCGAAGATTTTTATGAAATCATTTTTTATTTAGCTCTTAACTGTAGCTAAATCAGAAACGTTAAGCGTTCGATATTAGTAAAGTTTTGATAAAGCGTATAAAGAAATGAATACTGTCTATATCCGAAACTGTATTAAACATCAATTTTTCATCTATCTCACAAGGTTCTTCCTGATTTAAAATCTTCAAACTTAAATTTGACTATCAATTTTCTGCGTTGAATTGTTTTTAAGTCACATTTAAACGGTTTATTTTCAGCATCGAAACTTAATACTGCTGGGAAATGGGAATGTCACAATCGTTTGCAGTTTTGCACAACGGGAAGATCTCCCTTATGGTCAGACGTCTACAGAAGAGTCTGTATCTCACAATAGAATAAAAGTGAAAGCTTTTGCTGTACTGATTTAAAAAAGAAAGATTACATTACATGAGAACGACCCTCCTAAAAAAAAGCGCAGTCTTCTCCCTACTAGAAAGCAATTCCAACATCAATTGTGTCACGGTGTAAAATCTGAAGGGTTCTTGGGGGGGGGAAAAACCCGTTTCTTTTTGCCTAGCTATCTGATGGTCATTTGTTTGTGCTTGCGCTCTTGATAAAGAAGGTTGACATCAGTGCCTTACGGCATTACAGGCGCCCAACGTAATTCCTGAATCTCTGTGAAAGAAAAAGCGGAGTGGGAGACATAAGAAGCTAGCGATACATTCTCTATTTTTAGGATTCTTAAGTTTAACCGATTTGGAGGAAGAAATATGATTTGACACAAATAAGTTGGAGTGAAATTTTTGAAGGGGCTCAGCCCCCTGAATAAAAATATTGGGGGGACTGAAGCCCCTTCAAGCCCCATGAAGTCGGCGCCTATGCTTATAAGTTCTTTAAAATTTTTAAAGTCAATCTTCTAAGAGTTTCTGCCATGTCCGAGTGGATAAGGCACTCAAAATGGTAGACCACTGATCGCACGGCTGTCGATTTAATGGTCTGGAGTTTTGGTCGGTTTTCTCCAAATGTAACGGAAATACACGTTAGAACCCCCCCCCCCCAAAAAAAACACACTTTTTAGGCAGATACCCATCGTGCAAGTTTGACTTAATATACGCAATATATACTTCTAAGACAGCTCGTTTGGAGGCCACCTTCTGGATCTACTAATGTCCTATCTCACAAAGCCAAATTTTTTTCGAGAGGTCTGGGAACGCATTTCTCGTGTAAGTCAAGACTCTAAAGTAATGTGGCTCGGACAATGAAATATTTTGTTATTTTAATTCGATAATTACACAAAGAACTGGAAGCCATAAATTGGGTTGATAAGGCACTATGACGAAGATATTTTATACTATTTCAAATATAAATTTATACGGAATATTTGGACAGGTGGGTCTATTATAACCTGGGGGTAGTAATGACCATCTGAGATTTTAAAAAGCTTTGAAATTTAAATTTACAAAAATATTAATAACAAACAAAATACACATACTTAAGTACCGTGTTTACTCGCGTAACAGTCGCACTTTTTTGCCAATTTTTCAGAGTGAAAGTCTACGTGCAACTGTTATGCAGGGTAAAATTTACAACATGTTATTCTAACTAAAGCTATTTTTTCTACTTCAAAACGGGGGTGCGACTATTACGCGAGTAAACACGGTATTATGTATTTCAAAAAAGAGATAAAAGAAAACAAATAAAATTTGATTTAGTAGATTAAATTATATTTATGGAAATGAAGCATACAATTTATGTAATTCTAAATACATACGGTGAAGGAAAATGCAGTTTTGTCCCCAAAGCTTGCGACGCCCATGGACCCAGTTGAATGTTTGAATATAAATACTCAGCTAAATCACAACCTAAAAAATTCAAGTTTTGTCTTTCAGTGAGTTTTAGAATTTATCGTAAATTTAAATATTTTCCATATTATCTAAGTTTTCAGCTTCCATAACTGACACTGCTCCTTAACATTTTCATTTCCATCTACAGATAAAATTTGGAAACATTTTTAACTAAGATTTGCGCAAAAGGTTTCAAAATCATCTAGAATGGAAATTTGATTCACCCCATCCATTACGGGAAGCTGTCGCTCTAATGGTCGGGAATTTAGTGTGTTTCACTCCATATGTAACTCGAATGCGCCTTATAACCCCTTAAAAAGTTCCCTACCCAAGGCATCCCCCCACGGCTGACAGCCTTCGTGTATCTTTGTCTCTTAACCACAGTAACCAAGAATCCATTATACTACTGCAGAAATACTGGCAGCCTTATTTTTCTAGAACTTAGGAACACATTTCGAAAATTCCCTTAAAGAATCTAATAAATACTACCTAAAAATGTTTTTACTACTGTTGGTTTCATATACAGTGGGAATCCAGAAACATTCCTAGACAAATATACTGTTTGTGTTTTAAACAGGAGTATGAAAGGCTTTTCTTTCCCTTTCCTGTTTACTTAAATTTAAAGATCACAAGAGATCCTAACACTTCTTCAGTGACACTACTACGTGTAATTCTAGTGCAGCTCATAAATTACATCAAGAGAGGGGGGGGGGGAATGAAATCAACAATTTTATGATTTTCATTTGCACATGCTATCTGAGCAATCTGTGGTGTTAAGATTAATTTAATGTCAGAATATAAAATGTATTTTTTGTATTTTGAAAATACAAAATACTATGAAAATATATTTTAAAATACATTCTCAAAATACTTTGTTTTTTGCAAGTGAAAATACAAAATACAAGATACAAATGTATTTTGAAAATACATGTATATTAACGATACTGCCAAACTCTGCAACTCACATACATGTATATCTGGGTGTGATAACGGAGTGAAGAATATACATTTTGTATGGGAAAAAAATCCTCATGGGGGGAGGGGGTTGTGCCCCCCTCTATCCTCCAGGGTTTTAAAAAACTTCCCTAAAAGACCCTCTTTAAATCAAATTTTAGTGTAACATGCAAGGTTTTTGACAAATTTTCATTTCTAAATGCTAAAACAGAAAAAAAAAAACTTTTAAAGTAAAGTTTTAAAATTATTTAAAACTCACTTCTAAAAATGTAAAATATTTTTTTTAATAACTGTGACTAAAATTAATTAGTTAATTAATTAAATAGCTTTGTTCCAATAGTTCTAATAATAATACTTTTACTATTATTGATATTGTATAGCGTATTGCCACTCACCAACTTTGATTAAACATATCTCTGAGCCTTTTTATGGGAAAGGCTGAAGTATTTTTGTAAGAGGGATGTATAAAAATTAAAATTTTGTAATTAATTACCTCTGATTTCCTGAGAGTTTTATTCGATAATATAAAGTAACTTTGTAATTTATTCTATATGTCTATGATCAATATTGAAAGAAGAAAACCCTAGATCAGTGTTATTAGGATATCTCTACAATAGGGATCGGAAGTGATAATAATTTTTACCCTATTCTAAACGGTGAGCGGAAAAACGCCGCCAGAAAAAACGCCACATGGGAAAAACGCCACCCGGAAAAAACGCCGCCGGAAAAAACGCCACTTTTGATAGTTTTATGATGTAACATAGTCGTTATATGCTAATCGATGAGGAAAGGAGCGTAGCCAGAATTTTTTTTTCGGGGAGGGGGGGTTGTATGAGATATGATTTTGTATTGATAAACTTAATTTCTTATTGACGACAAAAATCTGAAAGCTCTTAATAAATAGGGGGATATATCCCGATATACCACTCCCTGGTTACGCTCCTGTAGTGACGTAGGAAAGGGGGGGAGGCTTTGTGGCTCGACCCCCCCATACCTTTGGAGGATGATAGAACCCCCCCCCCTAAACCTACTGAATCGCTACGCTACTGCGCCCCTATCGGGAAACGGGGAGACCTAGAGTTGAGCTATGGCTTATTATTACTGGTTTTCTCTTTATAAGTGCAAGAGTTTATTCTGATTTGTGGTAATTTATCTTGTTGGCTCTTTGTTTTTAAATAATAAGTTTTAGAATAAGGAAGATTTATACGTATATATATTGATATATAAATATTTCTATTTTTGAAAATATTCAATTTGAACATTGGTACTCTTATTTTAAAGATGTCTTTTTAAAAATTAAATTATTCTATTAATAAGTCAAAAACAAGTTTTAAAAAATCTTCTTTAAATTAAATGTTAGTCTAATTGTAATGTTTTGAAACAAATTTTTAAATGCTGAAAAAAAACAATAACTTTTTAAAGGAAACTGGTTTAAAATGATTTAAAACTCATTTCTCAAAATGTAAATATTGGCTATGTATAACTGTGATTAAAATTAATAGTTAATTAGTTTTGTTAGAATAATTAATTAGTTTTGTTAGAATAGTTTTAATAATTACATGTTTACTATTTTTGATACTGAAAAGCTTATTCCCCCTCACAGACTTTGAACTGTAAGCCTTCTTATGAGAAATCTTAAACTTTCTACATCACCTCATTAATGCAAGGGAGTATATTTTACTTATTGGGAATTTCTGCAGGAGGGCTGTATAAAAAGTAAAAGTTCGTATTTATTTACATTTAATTTCCTGAAAGTTTTATTCGACACCATAAAGTAACTTTGTAATTAATTATATATGTCTAATAATAATATTTTCTATAATTATATATAATTAATTATATATGTAATTAATTATATATTATATAAGATCAATGAAAACCGTAGATCAGTACTTTTAAGACAACCTCTCTAATAGGAATTGGAAGGAATTATGATTTTTGATTAATATTAAAAATATAAAACTTTTTATCTTCAGTGTAAATTATGATGAAATAAGTCATTTTGATTTTGTGTTTAAGGTCCTTAAATTAAGGAAGATATGCACGAGGGCTGTCTGCTTAATTAAGGCATGCCTTGGGTGGAGAACTTTTTGAGGGGCTCTAACGCTTATTCAAGATACAACTGGAGAAAAGAGTTGCGCCGTAGGCCAGAACCCTAGACCTACACACCTCAGCCCTTTACCCAATTGTCAGGAAATTAGTAGAAAGTATTTATACTATAATGCAAAAGGTCTTTATATATATCTTATAAATTTTTTATTTATATCTTATTTATTATTTATTTATATCTTATTTATAATTTATATCTTATAAAGCTCTTTCCCTTGCCTGTCTTTCATATGCAAAGAAAAAAAAATCCATTAAAATATAAAAAAAAATAAATCCTTATCCCCCCCCCACACACACACCTATGTGTTAATTAAAAACCCAGTTAGGGATTTTATTTCTTTGATATCTTAACACTTCCATGTCATCAGAGTACCTGCATGCAGTTTTGGGGTCATAGCCCCCTGAAAGCTTCATTAACTATTAAGTAATTGGCAATCATTTTTTTTTTTTTTTTAACGGAAACCAAAAGCTTTCTAGGAAAGTCTTCCCCCACCCCTCCTTAGCGCCTACTGCGAATTATGCCCAAATTGACTTATTGAATTAGACATGTGCTTTCCCCCACTTCTGGAAAACAAAGTACATTAAACCTCATAATTCAACTGAATACCCCATTCCACCCCCACCCCCACTCCCATTTTCTGCAAAACAAAAGAAATTTATTTCAAATATTTAATTAAATTATTACACAAATATCTTTTCAGGTGGCGTTTTATCCGGTGGCGTTTTTTCCGGCGGCGTTTTTCCCGGCGGCGTTTTTTCCTACATTCATATTAAACATTTTACTTCCAATGAAAGTTATCATGAAAGTTGTTTTGGTTTCATGGTTAAGGGATGTCTACACGAGGGCAGTCTGCCTTATTAAGGGATGCCTTGGGCGGGGGACTTCCTGAGGGGTTCTAACGCGTATTCGGGTTACATTTGGAGTAAACAATTGCTCGGTAGCCCAGAACTCTAAACCTACACACTTCAGCAGTTTACCAAATTGCCATGAATTTAGGAAAAATTAATTATGACGCAAAAGGTTATTAAAAAAATCTTTCTTTTTAAGCTTTATAAGATAAACTTATAAAGCCTTTTCTTTTTATAAAACTAGAAACTTTCAAAATAAACTTTAAAAAGAACTTCCTGAAATACTCAAGAATGACGATAAACAAAAAATTGGAACGATAAATTATCAAATATTGATCTTCATACCTGAATAAAAGACAATTAAAAAAAGGATGCAATAATCTATTTTAACAATCAATGTAACTTTATGTAAAGCTGTGAGAGTTACTTAATTATGAAAAAGGAAAACATTATTCACTTTATTTACCAAATAAAGCCTTTTTTGCATAAAATATTTTGCATTGCTTAAAATAAAGAAACAAAAGTTTTAAAGAAGCCCTATTATTCAAAAGCTTTAACTAGTACAACAGATTTGATATTGAAAATATTGTTTAACCAAGGGCATAAAAAACTAATTTTGTTTGAATTAAACAACCCTGACAGTGGACAATTTTTTTTACAACATTTTGTCAAGGGGAAGAATGGAGTTTCCTTCTACATTTTTAGCTGGATCGGTTAATACGACCCGACGAACAAATTTTTAAAATGAAAAGATTTTGAGACAAAGTTGGGGGACAAGTGCCCCCCTGTGTTCCCCCAATACTACGCCTATGCTTCATATGTATTATATGCTTAAGAAGACTTAATAACATTAGCTTTAAAAGATTGTTTAACAGAGTTTGAAATGAAGTTGGGGGGGGAGAGCTCCCCCTGCACCCCCCCCCCGAAACTGCTGCTATGATTCATATGTATTATACGCTTAGGAAAATCAAATAATAATAGTAAGGAAGAGTTTATCATTGCTTCCAGACCTACTGAAATTTTGGAGAGGTACAGGAAAGGTTTGCGGGGGCACATATCGGATTTAAGAGCAGAAAAGGGAAGTTTTTTTTTACATTTTCAAGCAAATTTTTACTTAAAAATTTTTTTGTGATGAATTTTGAGGGTGGGGCACAGGGGGGTAGGTGACCCCTTGTGCCCCCTCCCGACGCTTTCCCTATGGTTCATATTATTACGTGCTTAGGAAACTCGGAAACCCTAATAACAATAGCTTTCTCACTCCCAGATCTACTGAACATGAAAGTTTACCCCTTTATGCCAAAACAAAAGAAATTTGGCATAAAACACAATTAAATATATTCCTCATGTATATTACAAAACAAAGAATTTTATGTCCAATTTTTAGTAAAAAATAATCATTTGGGCGTTCTTACCGTTCGCGTTTTTTCAGTCCAAGTTTTTTCCCCACACCTGGCAAATTATAGCTGATCAGCCAACCCCCAAAAACTGTGAGAAAATCTAATCCTAACTATTAAAAACTCCATCCCTACTAACTAAAATGATAAAATAACCTCCCGTAACAACACTGAATTCCACTCACAAATCAATAAATTAAGAGATATCGTATTTTTTCTCCAGTCCTACATCCAATGACGACATTCTCAAAAGCAATTTATCCCCAGATTTCTTCCTATAAGCTCTCATCTCATCTCACTAATAATGAATGACCTTTCAGTCTCCTTTGGAATGTCAACCGTCCCCCGGCATCAACTAGTACAAGACTATCTTTCCACAGGAAGTGAAACAGGTACCTCTTTATATCCCCCCACCCCCTGTAATTCTCAGAAAGCCTATGTTCTTCACTCGATCAATGGAAGCGGGTTCGGACAGAGAGGACCGAGACCGACTTCGAAACCGAATGACCGAAATGAATGGATCCGGACAGAAATGACTGATTTCGGAACCAGATGAACGAAAGGACCGGGTCCGGACCCAAATGACTGATTTCAGAGCCAGATGAACGAAACGAACGGGTCCGGATCCAAATGACCGAAAGGAGCGGATCCGGATCCGGTCCGGATCCGGAACCGGACCGGGTCCATTTTTAGAGATGGATCCGCTCTAGACCCGGTCCATGCTCGGATCCGTTCCTCCGGACCCGTTCCGGTCGGAACGACACACCACTAATTATAAATAGTGCCAAAAATGCCTTTGCTCCCCAAATTGCTCTGAAATGTAATTTCTGCTGGCACATACCTGATTTTGTTTTCTTAAGACAACATTTTCTAAAATTAGCTTACTTTACTTTTACATTTTTTTTTCTTTTGTTTCTTTATTCTGTGAAATGCTGAGCAATTTTCAAAATTCAGAGGAGATGTGATTTGAATCTTCAGAATCAAAATACCAAATCTTCTCAATATAGTTTCAATTTAC
>JAWZYV010001230.1:0-39663 GCA_038373885.1 Cheiracanthium punctorium | reverse complement strand
TGTTATATTATTATGATTTTCTTTTTTAGTTTTATATACGGATTGGATTTTTTTCTCAAATAATTTTCTCATAATTATAAATAAGCTGCACAGAGTTTGCATGATTGTATTTTAAATTTTCATTAAAATTTTTTATTTAAAAAAAACCAAAAAAATGTAAAAAAAAAAAAAAAGAATACATTAAAATTTTTTTTTAAAAAAAAGTTGGTGTTTTCTTAATATATTTTAAAAAAAAAAAAAGTTAATAAAATTGCTGTAAAATATTTTATAAGAAAAGTGAAATGTGTTGGTAAAAAAAAAAAATAAAAAAAATTTTTAAAAAGCTAGCAAAAAAAAAAAAAATTATAAGTGATGTGACCTTAAAATGGAAATAAGAAAAATTGAATAACATAAAACAAATATCGAGAAAATAATTAATAGAATTATAATAAAAAAATTTTATGGTATAGTTTAATAAAATTAATTTTTTATTATGAAAAAAATAGTAAGATGGATGTAAAGCTAGGCGGGGGGCAGTGGTTTGATTAGACACGTAAATGTGGGGTCGGGCGAGCAATTGGGAGGACTACACTATTGGTCTCCAATATAAAAGGCTTTTTATTCTATTTACATAAAAGTATATAATTACCATAACATCCAAATGGTGTCCAAGATCAAGATAACTATTATACATAAAACACCAACAATACCTTACGGGTTATCTCGTGTATTCACATAAAAAAAAAATTTTTTTTATGCCTTAATCAAAATTAATAGGAAGAACCCTCTTTGCCTCACCCTAAAAATACACCTCAAAAACTACAATAAATTTATTTTTGCATCCAATGCTCGTGTTTGGGGGTTAGTATAATCATGGAAGTATTGGGGCTCGGGTTGTGGATCGACGAGTTTCATGTTATAGTAAACAAACACTTAATAATTGGGGAGGTGTAGTTTTTTAAGATTTTGTAAAGTCGAGTGTAAAAAAAACATATTAATCTTTGCGACGGTAATTTGTAAACATTAGTGAAGACATTTTCAGTTGAGGTCGCTGGAAAGTGGGACCACTTCTATTCGTACCGGGAGGGGATGTAAATGATATCTATTGCAGATAGACAGAGTTAAGCAAATAGTCTTAAGTACTAAAATCACATATAATAATTACAAATTAATTATTAATTGAATGTATTTTGTCATAAATTCATAATAATATAAAACAGCAGGTTTTAAGGGTTTCTTTCTACTTTCCTTAAAAAATTTTTTATTATGATGATGGACTGTTATCATAGTTCGTCATACGGTATCTTGTGCAAGAATTAAGTATTAGACACATTTTTATATTTATAGTCGTTACCGGTCCAAACTACCCGTTTTACTCTCCGATAACCTAACACCAGACTCAGACCATTCTATTTTAGGACTTTTTTAGGGGCGATTGGGAAAGGAAACAGTGGTGAAAAGGGTAAACAACAAAAAAAATTTTAAAACGGAAAAATTAGGAAGGAAAAATCAATCAAAAAAAAGATAAAAATACTAATTTTAATTTTTTAATAAAAAGGTTTTCATCATGAGTCTGGGGAAATATTTATTTAATAAAAACAAAAGCCGGAAAAAAAAATAGAGGGGGGGGGGAGAAAGGAGGAAAAACAGAAAAAGGAAGAGTGACTTACACAGGAAATTACTTTGAATAGGAAAAAAAAAAAATAACAAAAAAAAACGAAGATACAAAAAAAAAATATAAAATACGAAAAATAAAAACAAGAGAGGAGAAGGAAAAAGAACAAAAAATAAAATATAAACAAAAACAATGATATATAAAAAAAACAATGAATAGAATAATATAAAAAGAGGAAAACAAAATAAAAAATGGCTATACAGTCAACTTATGTGTGGAAGGCACTAATTCTCCAACAATTATTGAGGGTTAGGCTAGAATGGTGTATGGGGGGGATTGCTGCGTTACCTAATTTTTTTTTTTTCCTTTATTTTTGTGATTATTGCGGGTGAACTGTACATCGCGGAGCGGGGTGGAAGGGGGTGTTAGGCGAGGTGGTGGATACGGGTTTTGTGGGGGAACGACGCAAGCGGGTAATACTGGGGGGGCCTACCCCGGGTGGTGGTTTGAAGGGCGATATTGTTGTGGCACTCATACTCCTGTCGTGATGCACTTAACGTGCCGTTGTTGGTTATTTAACTAGCGTTCCTCGCTCTTTGGTGTTGACCAAAGTGACAAGTGCTTTTTTTTTTTTCTTTATTTAAAATAAAAACAACCAAACTTACTAATCCACCTTTTTTTTTTTTTTTTTTTTTCTATTTTTTTTCTTTTTTTTCTTTTTTTTTTTTTTTTTTCGTTTTGATTTTTTTTTTAACTTTAACATTCACAAAAAAATCTGCAGATGCTTCGGAAACTTTTACTTGTTCATTAGGACTCTACTTATAGGCCTGTATGTGATTTTTATTTTGGAAAAACACTTATAGGTTGCGCTTGCGTTTTGATGTTATTTATTTGATTTTATGTTAATTAGGGTTTGCATGTACGTCGTTTTCTATTAGACGATGTTGATGTCGAGTGGTAAGACGACTTTTACCTATTTAGTAGATGTTCTTGTGTTTATATATTATTTCTATGTTACAATAGCCTCACAGCCATTCTTTGTTAGGTAATCTTAGTACCGATTAACATTTGTAGTTATTATCTGTCCTTAGGCGGTAACAGTTACGAATCATATGAGTTTTGACTAATTACTAAAACCGTACCCTGGTGCGTTGTAGTTTCTGCTGTGTTTTGTTTTAACCACATTGCGTTTTGTGGCGGAAGATGTGAGGCAGTTTAATTACACCCGCTTAGGCCCATGATTTTTTGTAAACGTTATTTTAAAACATAAAAAACAAAAAACAGTTAACGTTTGTATAGTATTATAATACATAATCACAAAAGGCGTTTGTCCATAACATAAACAAAGTTTTTTAATTTAGATTTTTTTTACTTATACGATTTTATTATGTTTTTTTTTTGAAAATAACTATAAAATTGATGTTTTTTAATTACTATTATTATTTCAAAAAAAATGAATGTGATAAATTGTTACCATTTTGCACTTAATTATTTATTTGTTCTATACAGTCTTTTATAAATTTATAATGGGGGTTTTTTTTTTTTAGTTGTTCTAATTAACACTAGGCCCGAAAAAAAATTGTATGCTAAATTTATGTTTCACGTACGACCTTAACACTACTTTTTTGTAATTTTGTTACTATTTAAATCTTTTTTTTATTTTACATTATTTAAAAAAAAAAAATAATTTTTTTGAGGAAATCTTTTATATGCGATTCCATGGGATTCGGTCGAAGAAACAAAAAAAAAAGGCCAGAAAAAAGAAAATCAAAAAACACACAAAAAAAAAAAAATTGGGAAAGGAGAGGGGGTGGTAAAATAGATAGAGGGAAAGCATGAAGTAATTATTTAAAAATAACGGCGGTAGAGGCGTAAGTTAAAATTAAAAAAAAGAAAAAAATATAAAATTTTTTTTTAAAATAATAAATTAAAAAAATTAAAAAACTTAAAAAATTATTTTTATATAAAAAACAAAATTATAAATTATTAAAAATTAAAAAAAAAACTCAAAAAAATAAAAAATAAAATCAATAAAAAAAAAAAAAAAAACATTCCTTTTTCTTAATTTGTAGAGATCTTCTTATATAATCCTTTTACTTTGCATCTCTGCTCTTAAAGCGCCTGACACTCCGGCGATATGTGTAGCCATACAATGTACCAGGTTCATTTCATCTTTATTTTCAATTTGAATATTTATAAATCATTTTATTCATTTAGCACAAGCAATTGTTTGTTTTCTTATATCTCACATAAGTTAGGGAAAAATAGAAAGAATGTCGTGATCTTTTGTTTGGGGATTTAAATAGAAGAACTTTGCCTAGAAAAAAAGAAGACGGTGAGGGGGAAAATGAAAGAAAAAAGAAAAGGTAAAAGAAAGAGGGAAGGAGAAGAAAGGGAAATAAAAAAAATTGTGTTTGGGGTTTTTTTTTTTGTGTTTTTTAATAAAACCAATTTTTGTATTTTAAGATTTTTGCACCATATAATTTGCCCAATTCAACCTTTATATTTTATCTTTAAATCTAGAGAATTTGAGCGTGTTTTCATATAATTTTTTTCCTTCATCAAATATCAAATTTTTCTTATACAGCTTTATAAGAGACTTATTTGTGTAAATATACAGCTAGATTTGTAATTTTGAGGAATTTTGCTTTAGAGGGTATTCTTTATTGTTTTTATTATTACTATTGGGTTTTTTTGTATATACCTATTGTATAGCTATGTTATTATATAAAAGTTTCTAGTTTTGGCATACATTATTTATATTTTCATAATATTTTCCAAATCAATAGAATGTTTTAAAATGACTAGTAACTGGATTATGACCTCCAGGTATCGTTTTGAAAACATAGTGAATATTGGAGACACAATGAACTTTATGTGCACCAGTACCCTTTAGCATATATGGAACTATAGCAGTCCAAGGCAAGGATGGTTGTCACCCTGCAAAATACTTAAGCTAACTAGGCTGCTGCAGGATATTGAATAGTTTCAAGAATCAAATCGAATAGTGTCTTCAGTAGTGATGTAATGTATATGTGTTGCATTGTGAGGTTATGGCCAATTATCTACGTGGAATTTAGGCTGATGGGTGGCAGGTCATTCTAAGTGACAATGTATAATGTGTTGCAGATTGATGTATTTTTATTTGATAAACAGGCACTGGCGGCTCCTCTATTTCAGCACCTGAGTATGTGAACCCCCAAAGAAAAATAGGTAAAATCATACAAGCCGGTGCCCACCCCATGTAAACATGGCGACAGTCGCTGGAGCTTGGCGACCGCCAAGCTCCAGCGACTGTCGCCATGTTTACTAGTCATTCTAGGCAACCAGTGGTCCGTTTTTAACTAAAAAAACCCCAGTGGATTCAGCAACCTAGTTGTACAGCTATCTAAACTAGGCAACCAGTGGTCTGTTTTTAACTAAAAAAACCTCAGTGGATTCAGCAACCTAGTTGTACAGCTATCTAAACTAGGCAACCAGTGGTCCGTTTTTAACTAAAAAAACCTCAGTGGATTCAGCAACCTAGCTGTACAGCTATCTAAACTAGGCAACCAGTGGCCCGTTTTTAACTAAAAAAAACCTCAGTGGATTCAGCAACCTAGCTGTACAGCTATCTAAACTAGGCAACCAGTGGCCCGTTTTTAACTAAAAAAACCTCAGTGGATTCAGCAACCTAGCTGTACAGCTATCTAAACTAGGCAACCAGTGGCCCGTTTTTTAACTAAAAAAACCTCAGTGGATTCAGCAACCTAGTTGTACAGCTATGTAAACTACGCAACCAGTGGACCGTTTTTAACTAAAAAAAAAACAACAACAGTGAACTAAGCAACCTAGTTGTACAGCTAATGTAAACTGGGCAAACACTGGCCCGTTTTCAACTCAAAAAAACATCGGTGGATTAAACAACCTAGTTGTACACCTCTTATAAAGTCAGTATGATTAGAATAGCACGTAAATAGCACTTACGAAAACATAAACACTTCAAATATCAATTTAAAATTCACATTAAAAACCTTAAACATCGAAAGATTCGTTAAAAAAGAACACTTACCTCTATTTTTTTGGTAAATAACCGCTCAGAAATGTCCCCAACACCCACCGGCTTATAACGTACTATATTTCTAACAAACACCCACAAATTCTTTTCTTATATTAACATAACACATTTCATTCCCTTCCATCAATAACGCAAACAATTTCAAATTCCCAAACCTGACGAAACACGTATTCTTTATGGTTGCCAGTCACAACTACCACCGGCAGTTGGCGGTGCATCGCTCACATCTCGCGTCAGATTGTTCGCCAATGATTTGTAAACAAACCATTGACATGTAAAACAAGGCACCGTATACGGAATATAGTCCGAAAAATATACAAAATAAACACATTAACAAATTAAATTTGTAAAAAAATATTAAGTACTTCTAGATTTTTGTGAATTTAAAATGTGAGTGTCCCCCCCCCCCCCCACTATTATTAAATATGCTCATCAAAGATAACGAATTATATTGTAAGTTACTACAGCAGAAAGCATGAGGTCTTTTAATCGATCACATATGCAAACGGAGAAATGACCTCCGGACCGGTCTCTGAGAACAGAAGTGGAGAGAGTCACGGGAGCAGCTGGGCACTGCTAATATCATTCCATTCACACATTTTCAGTGTACACATGGAATATTTTTTTGCAATTATCTTTTCCTAATACTCCCTTGGCTTGTTATGTTAGATTTGTTTGCTAATTTTTTTCTTATTATTTTCGTTATTTTTATCATTTTTCAGTACAATATTCCTTATGAACTAGTATAAATAAATAAGATAGCAATAAAATAAGTATTACAAAGCTAAATCAATGACATTTTTCAACATTGTGTTTGGAAAGAAAAATTGAAATAAAAATACTCAAGCCAACATATTTGCTGAAACTTAGCCAGAGGGCAAAATGTAAGACTAGAAATTATTATTTTTTAAGTTCAATGCATTATTTGCCTTTAACTCCTGAAAATGCTAATATATTTCAACGTATAAGTAGCTTTGAATTTCCAAATTTAGTTTTTGAAATTTGTTTATTGCCTTTTTAAAACCTCCATCTAACCCACAAGCCACCACTGTAAACAGGACAAACATTTCCCCTAGATGCGACTCTGACATTAACTTTTTTTTACATAAAAATCAAACCCTTATGGTTTACTGCATACCCCTATAAAATTTCGTCATGTTTTGTCCAATACTTTACTCGTTAGAGCCCTCTAAACACCTCACATTATTTTATAACCACCCTATATATGTTTATTTATTTTATATATAATGAAACTAAAACCTTCATCTCTGAAAAGTTCTCAACAGCATTCCCCATAACTCATATTTTTTTACCAATAGTATGATCTCACAGTAGTCTATAGCTTCAAATGTAAGGTAGAAAAGAAGGAGTATGTAACAGTGGAAAAATGCCATATTGTACTTCTGTCCTATATAACCATTAAATTACTAAGAAAAGTTTACTTGTATCCCAATTATACTTTCATTGCTAGAAAAGGTAAATAAAAGGCAATAGCAGCAACAAATGTTTATTAACTACGTCTCATCTTGCTTACCAAGGTACATCTCACACCTAGAGAGAGATCTTGTTTTGTACCTCAAGGACTTGACACTCTGACATCTAATTCTGCATATCAAGGTCTCATCTCACACCTTGAAAAATGTTATACTTTAAACTCTTGCTTCTATTATCTTGAAATCTCATCGTGCTCATCAACATTTCATTTTGCAGCCTGACAATTCGTGTGAAGTCTGATTTGTCAGCACTTGCTGAAGTCTTGTCTCATAGTTACGAGTCTTGTCTTTCAAAGTTTTCACCTCAGTCTCATCATATACTCCAAGATCTTGTATCATACCCTCAAAGTCTTGATTTTTATTTTAAGTTTTTGTCCCATACAGAGCATTCTAGCTTTTGCCCCAAGGTCTTGTCTCACACTTGGAGCTCTTATTTTGTTCTCCTAAGTCTTTTTTATATCTCAAGGTCTCAAATTGCATCTCAAGTTTTTGTTCTCACAATCCTGAAATCTTGTCTTGCACCCCAGTGTCTTGTTTACGCCTGGAATTCTCATCTCATATTTTGGAGCTCGTCTTGCTTACTAAAATCTCATCTTGCACTCTGGTGTCACCCTAAGATCTTGTGTTACAATCCAAAGTCCCATCTCTCATTCTGACACATTCTTCTGTTTCATTTCTGATTTCCTCTTGCATCCTCTTTTTCAAGTCTTATCCCTCATTTCAAGGTCTTGTCTAGAAAGCTAATATTCCATCCTGACCTCAAAGTCTCTTGTATTCCTTCAGATCTTTCCTTGCACCCTAACATCTTGTCACATACTTTGAAGTCTTGTCTTGTACCATGTCATCTTATCTCACACTCCAAAGTTTGATCTTGCACATTAAAGCCTCATCTCACTCCTTGAGGTCTCTTATTATAGCCTGAAGTTTCCTTTTATACCTGGAGGTCTCTACTTTCCAGTCTTGTCTCACATTCTGTGATGTTGCATATTACACTCAGAGGTCTCATTTTGCACTCTTAGGTTTCATCTTGCCATTCACAAGGTAAAATGAGACTTGTGAGTTTCACTTCAAGGTCTCATTTTGTACCTCAAGGTCGTCTCTTGCACCCTGAGGTCTCATCTTGCAGCTTGGGGGGTATCTTGTATCCAGAGGTCTTTTCTTACTTACCAAGGCCTCGTCATACATCTCAAGGACTTCTCTTACTTTTCAGAGGTCTTGGTTCATACTCTATGTTTTGTCTTGCATTGTTCACCTCAAGGTCTCATTTTGTATTCCAAATTTTTCTTATATATCCACATAGCTCACCTTGCAATGAAAATTCCTGTCACATCTCTACTGCAAGGTCTTGTTTTGTACACTGGGGTCTCTCATCATACAACAAGGTCTCATTTTACACTTGGCGGTTTTTCTCATTCTCTAGATCTTGAGACATCTGGCACCCTGACCTTTCTTCTAACCCCTGAAGTCTCACTTCAAACTTGTTTTGTACCTCAAGATCTCTCTTTATCTTCTGCGTCTTGTCTCAAACTTGAAGGTCTTGCATTGTATCCTAAAGTTTTGTTATATATTTCAAGGTTCTTAACTTACATATTGAGCTCTTTTTCTTGATTACCAGGCTTGTCTTGACTTTTATTAGTCACCTTAACTTCTAGTCTCACAATTTGAGGTCTTAATTCACATCCTAATGTCAGCCCTGAGATTTCATCTTGCACATCAAGATCTTGTCTTGTACCTCAAGGTCTCATATTGCATCTCAAAGTCTTGTTTTGTACAAGGATGTCTTGTCTTGCACGTCAAGGTCTCATCTTGCACACCAAGATTTATCACCTTGTAGTTTTGTCTTTTATAGCAAGGTCTCATCTCGTAGCTCAAGCTGTTGTCCCGCACTCAGGTGTTATCTTGTAGCCTGATCTCTCATGTCCCTTCAAAGTCATCTTGCACCTTGAGGTTTTGTCTTTCCCTGAGATCTCATCTCTTAAATCATGATCTTGTCTCACCCTAAGATCTTGCCTATTACTGTCAGTAGTGTAAGAGTCATCTTCAGTTAATATTACACAAACAAAAAAGTTTAATCTGTTCTTTATTAATCAAAAATGGAGAATATAGAATGTAATGTAAGGTATCTCAATTTTTAAATTATCAAAGAAGTTTGATTTAGAGCATAATACTAACTCATGATGTAGTTTCAAAATTAAAGAATGTTTTAGTTTTTCACATAACTTGATAGATAAAATATTTTTGTAATTTTGAAATTTTTCTTGTTGCTTTACCTGCTCATTTGCTCTGTTGTCATTATTCTTGATACTGCAGATTTGTTTGTTTCTCTTTCTTAAAAATTAAAAAATGTTTTAATCTTCAACTTTTTTTTTTTTCCTTCTAGGTCTGGTTGGAGTTCCATTTTTAAACACAACACCAGGAAGAGAAAGTAGAAACCAGCTGGTTTTGTTTAGAGGCTAGTAAATTACTTTACAGTCTCTAAATACAAACTTGCTAGTTCATTATAATAGCACCCAAAGTTCTTTTCTTCTGCTTTGAGATCTCGCCTTGCACCCCAAGATTTTGCCTTGTGGTCTTCAGTTCTTTTGTTTTGTGGTTCACACCTACTATCTCGTCTTCCATACCAAGGTCTTGTCTCATCTTATGGTCTTGTTTCATATCCCTAGATTTCTTACTCCAAGGTTAATATATTATCCTTTTCCCAACTTTAAAGACTTCATGATAAAGTTGTCATACTAAAGGCATTATGTCAGTTCAGTGAATGATATGCCAAGTAATTGAACTCAATAGAATCTATTTTTACTAATTAAAAGTTCATTAACCAATTATTTCATGAAATTTAAACCTGAATAATTGTTATTTATGAAAACCAAATCACAATCAGATTTCCTGTTAAAGAATTCATTATTCTTTTTTTTTTTTAAGTTTTCAAGTTTATTTAAAAAGTAATACCTATTAAACTATGGCAACTTAGCTTTTTAATTTTTCCAAAAGACTTCATTATGTGAGAAAAACAACTTATCCATATAGCATGAAATTAAAACTTTGAAATTATGTGATGAATATTCATAGAATGTCTTTCTACTTTTTAGGTGCCCAATTTATTTCATTTTAAAAGTCCATGGGAATAAATTGTAAATGTCCTTATAGACCTCCAGAACTTGTCCATTACTTTCCCAGTGGATATCATAGTGAAAGCCATATGAGGGCGAGTTCAAGGACAAGTTTCATAGTAAATAATTTGTTTCTAGTTTTCCCCTGGAAATCAAAAAGCAATGGGGAAAATGAGACAGTGGTTAAATGTGAAAGACACCCATATGCCATTGGGTATCATTTGAAAGCAATCAAGCTGATGGTGCTGTCACAACGCCTGTGTAAAGCAGAGATGAGCCTCTGGTCTGGTTCCACTAGATATTTAGAGAAGGTGTATTTTAAATACGTGATCAAAAGAAGAAGTGACAGCTGTTGTCTGCTATGAATGGACACATGGAGTATTGGGGAGCAGAAATCCATAACCGCCAACAAATCGTGCAAAGATTGTTGGATTTGGATGGGAGTACCTTGACAATTCACCATTTAGTTTTGATCTTGCATCTAGTGACTTCCATCTGCTTCTGTTTGACTTTTTGCAGAAGGTGCTTTGAAAGCAATGCTGAAGTGACACAAGCCAGTCAATGCTTCTTCTGTATGCAGAGCCCTGATTCTTTCCAGGAAGTCTTTTTGAAGTTGTATGGCAGTAGTGTCAAAGCAGTATGAAAATATCTCAGCGTAATAAGTAATAATGCGGAAAAATAAATGAAAATGAAATTTTAGTTGAATAAGTGAAAGCTCATCTGAGAACATTAAATTTATAGAATGTTCCCAATTTTGTTTTCAGAATTGGGAACAAATCAGCATAATGTCCCCAATTCTGAAAAAAAAATTGGGGACACTTTGTAAATTCAGTGCTCTTCACAAAAGAGCTTATATTTGTTCAAATAAGCATCATTCATAAAATAATATAAACATAATTTATATATTTCTAATTGACAAGAAATATTTATGGTGATTAAATTTTTTCTCAAATCATTGTTTTACTAACTGGGAACCGATTGAAAAATTCCTGAAATTGGGGACGTTTCGTCGCCTTATCTACGGAACAAATTCAGGATTGGTCCATTCTATTATATCACCGAGTTCGATTCCTGGCATGGACTTGGGTGTCATTTCATCCGTCCCTTCATAGGAGGCAATGCTCGTCCACCTATTAGATACCTCCATATAAAAGTGATCTGTACTTCTGCCCTAGTATAGCTAATGCCTATAAACAACTACTGTTTGCCATTAGAAAAATGAAAAACCATTAAAGATAGGTTTCTATCCCGTTAAAGAATCCATAGATGTAAATATAAAAATAGATCACTCCCTTTGCCTTCACTGTGATAAAAATCATTGGGAGACAGAGTAGAGCTATGAGCTGTCATTCCTGCTGAATCATTCTGTTCATTCTCGCCAGTCAGTGTCATTAATCTTTTTCTCCAGGGTTTAACCCTTTAATGCGTCAGTGTTCCCGCTCTGGGATCACCAAACTTTGACGTTTTGACTGTTGCCAGTCACGAAGAATAGATTTGATTTCTATAAAAATAGTTGCGAGTGTCATGGCTCCACGAGAATCCTTTATTTTAACAAGTCATTTCCGGTAAAAAAATTTGTCACGATTATTTTTAACAGCACTGACATCTGCTGAAAAATGGAAGAATGCGAGAACATTCTGGAAAGATTGCCCAATGCTGAAAAAAGGGCAGCCGTTGCCATCGCTCGACTTAACTACCAGCAAGATGGCGGACGATCGAAACAGTCATCGCGCGCCACAGATCTAGAGACCCTTTTTTTGACGACAGCTGGCTGTGCGCGCACAGCCAGCTGCCCATTTTTCAGCATTGGGAAAGTATTGCGCCTCAAAGGGTTAAGGGACAGTGCTGAACTAGTCATGGACATGTTCCTAGCAAAATATCTCCGGGACATTTAGTCCAAAAAATCTTGTTACAGTATTTCGACTGTGACATCCAAGAATAGTATCAAATTTGTTGGGTGATTATAATTTATTCAATTTAACACATAGCACACTTCTCCATTTCAAAGCTATTTTTAATCCAACTCCTGACTCCTCCGTAACACGTATACAAAAATGTCTGAATAGAGTATACATCAACTGAGTGACAGTCGACTACACATCCTTTCTGCAAACTTTTCCCTGTTGTCTTCCTATAGTATTCAACCCAGAAAAGTGTATGAAAAACATCAGTTCTAAATATCTTGTAATTATTCCGAAACATAAAAATGCCTCTGGAAACCAGTTCTGTCAACTACCATCATCTAACAACTTGAATTTAATACCTTTTTCGAATGTTAAGAATCGGGTTTCTCCCATTGAAATACTTTATGTAACGAGAACCCAAAGTCAAAGTGGCCAAACGTCTCAAACTTCATGATTTTTTAAAACTTGTCCCCAAAGAAATCGGGGACAGATTTTTTAATTACTATAATTAATACTTTCCAATTAAGAAAAATTATATTTCTTTCAGTTTACGAACGTTAACAAAGTTTTTGTTGAATAAATAGAAGCTTATTTGGGAAAAACATTGAATTTATAAAATATCAAGAGATTTTGTTTCAATATTGAGGACAGCAGGATTTTTCCAGTTTGTCCCCAGAATGTAAAACAGCAATTGGGGACATGGTTTTAATTAAAATTGATTTTTCTTCCCAAATTAAAAGCAAGCATCAATTTCTTTATTTTCATGAATGTTAATAATGCTTTAGTTGAATAAATAGAAGTTGAATGAATAAATATAGAAGTAGAAGTTGAATAAATAGAAGTTGATCCCATATGATTGAGGTGACCAGATTTTTGTAGTCAGAATCGGGGACATGTCCCGATTCTGACAACAAAACTGGGGACATTTTAATTAATGCAATAATTAACAGTAATTTAATTGAAAAACAATGCAATAATTAAAAATTGTCCCCAGTTCCATTTTTACATTCTGGGGACAATTAGAAAAACGTCCTGAAAATGGGGACTGTCCCCGGAAAATGGGACGTTTGGTCACCTTACATATGATGGAAGTTCAAGGGTGGAGGTAAGCCGGGGTTCTTGCTTTGGTCAGCAAATTCAAAAGTAAGGAACTTAAAGGTGGACAAGCAAAGGCGGCAGTTTTAAGTTTTCCTGACTTTGAAATTCTTCTGTGTCCCCAAAGTGCAAAACAGTAATTGGGGACAGTTCTCAAATTCTGAACTTTTTTCAGTTTGTGTCCAAAATGTTAACAATTGGGGACAAAATTTTAATTAACAGTTATTTCTTCCCAATTTAACAAGAAATCAAGCATGTTTCCTCCATTTTTTGAATGTTAATAATGCTCTATTTGAAGCTATTTGAATGAGGTGACCATACATCCCCAATTTTCGAGGACAGTTGTCAATTTCTGTGTTTTCTTGTGATTTGCCCTCGAAAAGTGTAGAAGGAATTGAGGACAAATTTTAATTATTACGTTGTCTTTTAAATAGATTAGTGTTAATTATTTCTTTAATTATAAAATGTCCCCAATTTTGTTTCAGAATGCATTATAAAATGTTCCCAATTTTTGTTTCAGAGTTGGGGACATAATGCTGATTTGTCCCCAATTCTCTTCATCTTCTAAAAATCCGTATTAACCATTAAGGTAAGGTGGACCAAATTTTTTGTTAGTGCAGAATCGGGATGGCATGTCCCCGATTTTTACAAACACAAAACATGGGGACATTTATAATTAATGCAATAATTAACAGTAATTTAATTGAAAAACAATGCAATAATTAAAAATTGTCCCCAGTTCTATTTTTACTTTCTGGGGACAATTTGAAAAACGTCCTGAAAATGGGGACGTTTGGTCACCTCATCGAACGTCCCCATTATCCAGCGACAGTCCCCAATTTCAGGACGTTTTTAAAATTGTCCCCAAAATGTAAAACAGGAAATGGGGATAATTTTTAATTATTTGCATTTTTAAAATTAAATTAGTGTTAATTTTCCCATTAATTATAAATGTCCCCAGTTTTGTTTAAAAATCGGGGACATGCCCCCGATTCTATGTTAAAAAGATTTGGTCACCTTACCTTAAGGTGACCATGTTTTCGTACGTAGAACTGAGGACGAGGACATCTCACCATTTTGAAAGAAAATTGGGGACATTTTATAATTAAGGAAATAGTTAATATTAATCTAAGTAAAAAACAATAATTAAAAATTGTTCTGAATTGCTTCTTTAGATTTTGAAGACACATCACGAAAAAAAAGAAATTGGGAATATCTCGAAATTCGGGACGTATGGTATGGTGACCTTATTGGTCCCCAATTTCTGTATGTTTTTTTGATTTGTCCTCAAAATTTAAAAAAGCAATTGAGGACAATTTGTAATTCGATTACTGTTAATTATTTAGTTAATTATGAAATGTCCCCATTTTTTCAATATTTGGGATATTTATGAATAATGAAATAATTAACAGTAATCTAATTAAATTTCAGAAATTGGGGAGATACGGTAAGGTGATCAAATGTCCCCATTTTCCGGGGACAGTCCCCAATTTCAGGACGTTTTCATATTGTCCCCAAAATGTAAAAGAGGAATTGGGAGACAGTTTTTAATTATTGCATTGTTTTTTTACTTAAATTACTGTTAATTATTTCATTAATTATAATTGTCCCCAGTTTTGTTTCAGAATCGGGGACATGTCCCCGATTCTAAGTTTAAAAATCTGGTCACCTTGTTATACTAATGAATAGGTTTGTTTACATGGGAATGTAGAAAATAGCGACTAAAAGCAGAGTATAGGGTAAAAAGCACAATGCATCATGGTAAAGTAAGGTCATCAGTGCATTTACCCTTTACTGGACTGGTAATCTTTCTACACAGAATTTTTTTCAGTTCATAGGGGAAGTGGGGCAGAAAGCAGCGAAAGTTCTGGCTTTTACCCTGCATTTTTATGCATGTAAACTAAGATCACCATATATTGAAACGTAGAACTGAGGACATTTCCTCAATTCTGAATTTGGGCATTTTATAATTCATGAAATAATCAACACTAATCTAATTAAAAAACAATGTAATAAAAAATTGTCCTCAATGGCTTCTTTACTTTTTGAGGACAAATCGCAAAAGAACACAGAAATTGGGGACGTATGATCCCCTAAATGTAAAGGGCCCATTGTTTCTAAGTCCACATTTTGACCTGAAGGCAAAATACGATTTCTATAATACCTTATGGGCAGACATAATTAAGATGCTTACGTCCATTTGTTATGGATATTGACTTACAGATATTCCTACAAAGGTCTATAGTATACCCTCTCAAAAGAAGTGTTCAAGTATAATTTCCTAATCCAATTCATATTTTATGTAAATTTTTAATATGCAAAATCAACATAGGAAGTTTTACTTTTATGAAAACTTTTTATGAGAGGGTGAATTTTTTTTTTTTTTTAAATCTGTTTTCTTCCCCCAGAAGAAGGAAGCCATTGCAATGACCTCACCTTCCAAAACTGACACTTTGATAGTAAGGAGAGTCATTATTTATCAAAATATTTTATTATATGTAATTTTTATAACAACTTTTAATAACAGTCTATATAAATTTAATATTAGTACAATAAAAACATTGGTAGGGGATGGTTGAAAGAACTGGTTTTGAGTTCCTCCTCTTGCTGTTCAAAGATAAAAAACTCCGAGATAAAATCAGGAGACCTAAGAAGAAAGAAATACTATCATATTAACTTTCCGTTAGGTGTCTGGTCTATGATTGTAGAAAATGTATCAAGTAATGGAGAAATTTCGTACTTCAATTTTGTCAATAACTAAATAGTTTTTGAAAAGGAAAAAAAAATCATTGAAATGAAATATGAGAAAGCTATTAATAAAAATGACTCACTTTACGGAGAACATTTAAATAAGAAGCTTGACTTATTCTTGAAATTTATATAGGACATTTGACTTACGCTATGACACCATTAGTCCATGCATCTAATGGAGAGTTAAGAATAGTGACAACATAACAAATGAGTAGGCAAAACAACAAGAAAATTTTCAAAATTAAAGACAAGAGCAAGATGAGATCTCGAGACTAGACATTTAAAAAAAATTTATACTGTTTTTCATATTCATGTTTAGTATAATATTCACTACAATTTTTCTGGATTTCAATTAAAAAATATATTGAATATTTAACACTACTTTTTTAATTTCACTGAAGCACATTTCTGAAAGTTTGCTAGAGCATTATTGTAATATGTCTTACACAAAAGTAGTTTCTTTATCGTGAGAGGCGTTATAATTTATTTATTTATAAAACAAAAAATTAATATCCTTTTGAATATTTTTCTGCTGTTAACTTGACAATACTCTAAACAGCCTTCCATCAGTAGGATTGATAAAAATTGCTTTTGTTACTGTTGTAACAAAAATCTACTATCAGATCTTATCTCATACAGGCTTATTATAATACATATGTACCCAATCATTTTGCTTACATGAAAATTAATTTCTTAGAAACAATATAATGACTATTTAGTTTCTATCATGTCTTGCTTAATTAAACTGGCTGTAAATTCTTTTCTGAGTTTGAATTACTTAAAGGTACAATGAGCACATTCAGTTCAATTACAATTAATTTCTATAAAATGCTTGAGTGCTTTTGGGGAAAAAAGTATTACTTTGATAGTGAGGATTGAAGGCTGAGATTTTGATAGTGAAGAAAGTGACTATCTATCAAAATATATTTTATTGTATGCAATTTATATAACTTTTCCCAATTCTGTATATAAATTTAATAACAGACATTAAAGATTAAAACACATTGAGTGGGAAAAAGAACATCTCTTAAGACTCACATATATCATAATGCTATTTAATAATAAGCTTAAAAGTCCTTTCTTGTAACTACAATGCATTAGACCAAAATTTGTTTATTTTAATACAAGGGGGGGGTACATTTAAAAATAGATTAAATACTTACATATACTATATGAAACTTGATACCGATAAAAATCCTTGTAGAATTTTTTTTTTTTTTTTTTTTTTTTTTTTTTTACCATGCATGAGACAAATGTTGAATGCTATAAAGAACTAGCAAGTTTGTATTTAGAGGCAGTAAAGTAATATTACTAGCCTCTAAACTAAACCAGCTGGTTATGACTTCTTCCTGTATTTTGTTCAGAAATGGAGCTCCAAAATCAAACCAACACACCTAGAGAGAGAAGAAAAGAGATAAACTTGTTTCTGTAATAATGACAACATAACAATTGAACAAGTAAAGCAGCAAAAATGTTATCAAAATCACATAAATATTTTATTCATAAAGTTATGTGTGAAAGCTAAATCATTCTTTAAATCAAGAGCCTGATAATTTAAAAATTGAGATATTTAAATATTATAGACAAAGTTTTTGATCAATAAAAAGCATTTTCTTTTTTTTTTTTCTTTACAATATTCTCTTTTTCCTGAAGAGATGATTCACTCAGCACTGACTGTGTGAGACATTAGATAAGACCTTGGGTATGTAACAAGAAATTGGTGTGTAAGACTAGACCTCAGAATATTAAAACAAGACTTCAGGGTTATGAGATGAGACCTTGGTTAACAAGATAAAACTGCAAGCGATAAAACTAATGTGTGAGAAAAGACCTGGTGAGCAACACAAGATCTCGTGGTGAGAATCAAGACCACAAGACAAGCCTTGGAGTGCAAGATAAGACCTTGGAAAGCAAGATGAGATTTTAAGATACAAGAGAAGATCTTGCAATGAGAGACAATACTTTGGATCACAAGATGAGACATGTGTAGAAGACCAAACACCGAGTGCAAGATAAATCGTGTGTGAAACATGACCATGATACAAAACAAGGCCATAAAAGGCCCGATAACCCTTGGGATATAAGATAAGACTTTGAGATTCAAGATGAGACCTTAGCGTGTGACATAAATCGTGGTATATGAGACAAGACCACGAGATAAGATGAGATCTTAGGGAACAGCATGAGACTTTAAGTTTTGAGACAAGACTTCAATACAAGATAGAGAGAAAGACCACAATGTAGAGTACGAAGCGAGATCTCAAATTCTGAAGCAAGACAGAAAGGCAACATAGAATGTGCGAAGAGACAAAACTTCAGGACATCAGACAAGACCTCCAAGTACAAGATGAGACCATTTACAAAACTAGACTTATTCTTGACTTAAAGTGAAAGAAGACCTTGGTATAAGAAAGACTAGTCTTGTATACAAGACAAAGTATAGGGATGTGAAACAAGACCATGAGTTTAGACGAGACCTTGGAATGCAAAATGAGACTTCACAGGGTCCAATACAAGACCTTAGACCTTAGTGTGCAAGATGAGACTGAGACTAGTTGGGGTTCATGACAAAACTTGGGAAGCAAGACTATACTGTGGTGTACAAGACAAGATGTCAAGTTACGAAAAAAGACCACGAGACCTAAAGGTTTGAACACGACTAAAAGGCAAGATCTTGGAGTACAAGATATAACCTTAAGATATAAGGTAGGACTGGGATAGAAGATGAGACCTTCATGTGCAATACCAGACTTTAAGATTAGACTTTAGTATGTAAGACAAGACTGATGAGCAAGACAAAATCTCCAGATGTGAAACAAGACCATGAGATGAGAAGAGACTTTGGGATGTAAGACAAGAAAATGTGAGACAAAATCTGGAGATGTAAAACAAGACCACGAGATGAGATGACACCTTGAAAAGCAAGATGAGACATGACATCAGATCTTGATGCATAAGACCAGACTGTGATATGCAAGGTAAGATCAAGTTATGAAATAATGCCACAAGATCTCCGTTTGAAACAAGGTCAAAAGCAAGATCTTTCAGTGCAAAAGGAGACCCAGATATACAAGACAAAAACCTTTGGGTGTGAAATGAGATTTTGGGAAGCAAGAAGAGACTTCTAGATCTTGTGCAAAACCAGATTTTAAGACTAGACCTTGGTAAACAAGAGCAGACCTTGGTGTGCAAAACAAGATCTGAAGCTGTGAGAGACTATATACCCACAAGCCTAGAAAGGAAAATAAAAGACAAGACTGACATGCAAGATGAGAAATTTGTGCGTGAGACCAGATTTCTAAGATTAGACCCAAGAATGTGAGACAAGACCATGGTGTATAAAACAAAACCACAAAATGAGACGATACCCTGGAATTAAAGATGAGACCTTAGGCTGCGACACGAGACATTGGAGTATTAGATGAAATCCTAAACACAAAACAAGACATCAGGATGCCAGACAAGACCTTTAGGTACAAGAAGAGACCATGTCGGGAACCCTCAGCAATTCAGGTTATGTCAGGCCAGTCTGGGCCTGACAAAACCTGAAAATCTTGTAATGAGCAAGATAAGATCGCAAGATCTCAAGGTTTGGAACATGACTAAAAGGCAAGATCTCAGAGCATGAGATGAGATTTCGGGATGCAAGAAGGGACTTCATATGAAGGATGAGATCTTGTGCTAGACTAGATTGTAGGCCCTTAGAATGTGAGACAAGAGCTTGGTAAGCAAGACCAGGCAATGGTGTGCAAGATAAAATCTCGGGATATGAAACAATACCGCAAGATATGACAAAATGATGGAAGACCTCAACCTTGGTATGTAAAACCAGGCTTTTGTACAGACCAGAGTATAGTTTACAACATTAGATCTCAAGTAAGAAACAAGATCCCAAAATCTCAGGGTTTGAAAAAAGACCAAAAAGCAAGATGTTGGATGGTGAAATGAGACCTTCTCTCGTGCAAGACCAGATTAAGACTAGACCTAGAAAAGTCAGACCATACTTTGCCGTGCAAGATAAAATCTCAGGCTGCGAAACAAGACGAGATAAGACAAGACCTCAGACGTGCAACACAAGACTGAGATTTGATGTAGCATAAGACAAAACTTGGTAAGCAAGACCAGACTGTGATGTACAAATCCATATCACAAGCTAGAACAAGACTAAGATGCAAGATAAAAACTCGAGATACAAGTCAAGAACTTAGGGTGTGAGACAAGACTGAGATGCAAAACAAGACCTTATGTGCAAGATCAGACTTGCTTCTCAATGTAAGATTAGACCCCTGTGATGCAGATCACATATTTAATTTTATTAATTATTTTATTTGGCTTTCTTTAATGCAATCTATCCAAAATCAAGAATTCTAAATCACTTCTGTTTTCATTTTTCTGCCATTTCGGCTTTTAAATCTGTTTTTTCGCTTTCCCGCATGCATTATTCTTATTTGTTTGTTTCTCGAAATGAGACCCGGTGGCGGCGTTATGAGCTAAAAATAGAATATATGACGTCCGTTTGCAAAATCAACGTACTTTCTGCTTCCCTTCTTGGCATCCTGCTGACGTAGGTTATTTTTTGTTGCCCTGCGACATCTTTAAAATTATTTGCTCGCAATTACGTCATTTTAATTTTATTGGATTAACTGTTAGGATTGCTCTGGAATTGGCGTTATTAATCTCAGCCAGGTGTTTGTTCTCACCAATGTGTAATTCTGTGCCGGCATAATTTTTAAGTCATTCCACCTTAATTTCACCGTCTAAATAGGATGTATTTTTTATTTCACTGGGCCACCACCATCCATTGTATATTGGAAGTTTATATTTCAATAGTATCTTTTTAATAAAATAGTTTTAAGTATTTAACATCTTTTTATTTTATTGCAACTAAGTGTATCGAACCTGGATTTTCATGTGTCACAACGCAACTTAATAATTTCAAACATACCATAAGCAAATAACTTCTTTATAACCCCCAGAAGGCAAGATAAGACAAAATCTCAAAATAAGTGACTTTTTACTAGAACTTTCTACACCAACTAGATTTTAGAACGACGAACCGAGGAAACAAGCAAAATGTTCTGTAGCAATATTTTTACAAAATTCCCGTTATTTCCCGATGGATAAAATATCCTGATTTCCATGATCTGTCGCCACTCTGTTGGACCCAGGGATGTTTTTTTTGAGTCTCGCACCAGGCTAGCAATAGCATATTTTCTAGGTTGCCTTACACTGCGATGGCTGGACCAGACATTTTTTTGGGGTTTTCCACAGGACCAGCGATAGCATTTTTTAAAATTTGAATCTCTCGTACAGGACCAGAAATACACTGCTGGCCATCGTAAATGCAACACCCTGAAGGAAGCATGCAAATAATATGAAATTTACAACATGCATTAGCTGAGGTGAGATATGCAAATGATTAGAATTTCAGCGCGGACGCACATCAAGCGCGCCTGTGGCGCCACCTCAAAGCGCTATTTAAGGCTTGTAGATTTCGACGGTTTCAAGTACAGCAATTGTGTTTTTCTTGCTTTTTTTTCAAAAAAACGATAAATTATGCCTCGTAGGAAACAACGATCATCTTTTGATCAAGTATCCGAGTTTGACAGAGGAAGGATAGTGGCATACCGAGATTGTGGGTTATCTTTCAGGGAAATCGGTCGTCGTATTGGACGAAACCAAACAACTGTGATGCGGATATGTGATCGTTGGGTGCAGGAGGGTACGACGGACAGACGTGATCGACCGCATCGACCTCAGTGCACCACGTCACGTGATGACAGGCAGATTGTACGCATGGCAGTGACGGACCGCTCAGTCACATCACGAACCATATCACAGCAGATTCAGTCTGTAACGCATCATCCAGTGTCTGCGCGTACCATTCGACGTCGTTTACAGCAGAATGGTCTGTCCGCAAGACGTCCGTTGCTTTGTCTACCTCTGACGCGGAACCACAGACGTCTCCGCCGCCAATGGTGCGATGAAAGAAGGATGTGGACGACAGAATGGAATGAAATTCTCTTTACTGACGAGTCACGCTTCTGTATGCAACACCACGACGGTCGGATTCGAGTCTGGAGACACCGTGGAGAGAGGATGCTGAACAGCTGCATTATGCACCGTCACCATGGGCGTAACTTGGGCTTCGAAACTGGGGGGGCAAAAGTCATTTTAAATGAAAGTCCATGTATGCGTGCCCGTACACACACATGCATATATATATATAATATATATATATATATATATAGTGAAACCTCTCCAAGCGGTCACCCCTCTAAACGGCCAATTTTTCATGGCACGGATTTTTTGACTCATAGACTTGATGTTAAAATAACCTCTATCAGCGGCCACCCGACCCCCTTAAACGGCCACCTCATCGCCCATCTCATTTTTCAGGAAATTTTACTCACTCCATGCTGTAATTTTGAGCGGAAAAACTCAAGGTCAGGTTTATGTCGAATATAAGTCCCAGGAATACATGGAATTGAATCTGTTATATCTCTTTTGTATTCTCCCCACACTCTTAAGATGGGTAATCACTTGGACAATCAGGTATTGAAATTGTCCTACAAATGAATTTTTGTCCCCCTTTCAGGGGCTAATTCCGTGTCTGACGAGGAATTTCTCGATGTTTGTAATGGCGAGCAAGCTAAACTTTCAACACAAGCGACTTTAGGGAAAATCGATGAAATTATCGAAAATTCCGAAGCGGTTACAAACTAACCAGTTAGAGATCCGATTTTTAAAGTAAAAAACAAACTAGAAAAAATGGTTGTTTCAAAGAAAAGTAAAAACTTAAAACGGACACAAATTGTATCATTTTTTCAAAAAAAATGTAAGAAAGCATTAAATAAAGTACTATTTTCTCCTTAGATAAGTTTTATATTTCATTTTAAATAAGGAATATGTGCCAGACTTGTTTATATTACGCATTATAGCAATTATCTTATAATAGTAAATAAAACTCTTGAGAGCGGCCACCCCCTCCGAGCGGCCAAATATTCTCGGTACGGTGGGTGGCCGCTCAGAGAGGTTTCACTTATATATATATATATATATATATATATATATATATATATATATATATATATATATAAACTATAAATTCGGTCTTTGAGCTTCGTCAAGGGAGACCCCCCTGAACCCCCTAATTTTTTAGTTTCATTATTGCCATATTAAAACGATATTAATGGACTATGTCATTTTATCTCTCACCCCTTTTACTTTTTCTTATATTCTTCCTTTACATTTATTTCATTGACTGGAAGTAGGAGGGTTTCCTGGTCTTTCCTTGCAAATGCAAAAGTGGGTCGATGATAACTGAAGTAACTTATATAATTTTTAGTATCTATCTTAACACACCAAAAATTTTGCTTTTCGTTATTGGATATTGTTGAGAGAGCTTTAGGCGCGTAGGGTTGCTGTATTTCGCATGGTAACTCTATTGGCGAGTCATCCGAGTGGATAAGAATCCGTGCTGTTAGGCTTATGTTTAAAATTATTCTTTTTCCCACTTTCACATTCGGTAGCCCAGTGCTCGATGCGTTTATACCTTTTACAAGTTATTCTTGATGTATCCTTAATTTTATGAGTCGGCTGGCCCGAGTATTTTCCATAATTTTTATTTTTAGACGCATGTTTTCTAGGAGCAGCCACGAAAGCACCTGAGTCTTCTGCTTGTCTGTCATCGTTACGCCTGGCATTTGATTCTGAGTATTTCTGGCTTCGGAAGCTCATCTCTTGATTCCATAGCACATCGGAAATTGTCGAAAGTAGAATGGAGGCTATATAACAGCATTACAGTCAGCAAGTCGTCGTCTATTTAGATATCCATTTCTGAAAGTCTGTCCCCTATGTCGAAGAATTTTCTCAAATGGTCGAGAATTCCATTAGACGAGTCGGGTATTTTATATTGAATTAAAGATTTCATCACGCAGCTTTACGAGCAGGTCCTTTAGACTGATAGATTTCTCCCAGTTTTTTCAACACATCTGATGAAGTGTCACAATTTTTTATTTGTTCGAGTTCAGATGGCGATTTACATAGAATTATATCTGCTTTTGCTTTTTCGTCCATTTGGAGACCCACGTATCGAACTCTTCTTGCGATTTTTTGTCATTTTCCAAAACTCAGGCTTTGAACCTGATGCATAAATCCAGGCATCATTCTTTATTAAAAGCGCTTTCATTTGCATTTTCCATGTTTCTTAATTATCTTTATTCAGCGTTTCAATTCGCCAAGTTCCAGTCGCCATTTTGAGGATGAATGATGCAGCCTTGAAACGAACGTTAAAAATCAGCAGATAAATAAATTAATCCATCTGGTGTCCATAACCTTTTAGAAATGTTAACAGAGTTATGGCACAAACATAGTAAACGTGGGATTTTAACATAACATATTATTAGAACGGAAGAAACAGGCACATCACATAACAAGGTAACATCAAGAAGGGAAAAAGTATATTTGTTTGTGTTTGTGGGATTACGGCAGATTAGCTACGCGTGGGCTCCAGGCCAATGGGTGGGGTGCCCTCCGTGGAGGTCTTTCTAAGGGGCCTTAACCCGTATTTACGCTAAGTGAAAAAGGTATAGAAGAAGTAAAAAGAATGCGTGCGCAAGCACAGTTACAGTTAAATAGATAGGTGTTTATTGAGGGATACAGAATTCAGGAGGATAAGACATATATAAAAAAATAAACAATTCATTACTCAACAATTTATTCTTACTTTTATGTCGCATTTTTGGGACAATTTTCAATAAAGGGGGCGAGAGATAAAATGACATAGTCATTAATAAATCATAAAATATTTCTTCTATAACAATGGAAAAAATACTGTACTTAAACCGATGAAATTTGAGATCAGTTATTTTTAACTCTTGAAAACAAAAAGTAAATAGTGCAAAAATATAATTAATAAAATAGATAAAAGGGATTACTTTTTTCCCCTTTTATAAAACCAACTCCACAGCCACTGGTACCACTGGGGACCGAATCAGCTTTTAGCGGTAGAGTCTGTGTGTACGTCCAAAACAAAGTTCATTGGAAGGATTGGAAATTGCAAATCTATGTGTTCACTAAAAAAAAAAACTCCACAGCCACTGGACATTAGCAGGACTTGACTGTCAAGAAACATTTGACGGTCAAAAACTGAAGCGGCCGACTTTGATTTTCAAAGGGTTTTTCCAATATGTAAGAAGAGGCATCATTTTTAATTTAAACAAAACTACATTTTCCCCCTCAAAACGCAACTATAATGGATGTCTTCTCCTTAACGAATTCCTGACAAAAAAAAACCAAATGATCAGTACATTGTAGTATTTTCTCCAGACTAATACTCAATCTTTATTTAAAATTTACCGATTTGACACAAAAATTACGAAAACTACTTACCTGTACTCATACACAAAACAAGTTAATATTTCACTGCAAGATACAGATATTCGGCTGGTAAAATTCATTTAACTTAACCAAACTTGACACACAGACATCATTTACCTATTTAGCTTAGCTCTTTGTAATCCATTCTTTGCAGCTCATTCAATAATCCCTCCAACCCTCTTGGACATCTCCCGAGTTCTTTGTCGGTATTTTCCCCCCAACCAGGTAGCGAAAGATTAACAACAGACTTGAAATATAAAACATCATGTTACATACAAAAATTTTTAAAGCTCCCTTCTCTCACAAAGTCGATATGCTTGCGGGAAAAACTGGTCCTAGTCTATTTAAGTGAACACAGATGTGGCTGATTTTTGAGTTAACGGGAGATAAAAGGGCCGCGTTCGGCATTTAAATCACTCCAAATTTTCACAGAATCTTAATGGTCATTTAGTGATGACATGTTCTTAAGTTTAATTTGTAGGTAAAAAAAAAAAAAAAAACCGATTATTTTATGCCTTGTTAAAAAGCCTCCTCTTGCGAGGTTTGAAATACATTACAATGAAACTGATTGCACTGCACATTTTCTATTTTCTGTAACCTCTCTTCCCGTGGCACTTTATTTAATGTTAGCAACCTGTTAAATTTACAGCATTCTGAGCTCAATGTTCGTGTTTTTCCTCGACTCGGACAGAAAATTTTAAATTTTTAAGAGTCCAGTACGTTATTTTTATTTATTTATTTTTTATTTTATTTTATCTTTTATTTTTATTTATTTATTTATTTGGGGGGGGGTTTGTAAATATGCTTAGAAAAGTAATGTGGAAAAATATATTTAATAATTTGAGGAGCTGGAACGACTTCTAGCGTGATTTCATTAACCAAAAGCTCGGCATATGCGGGAGACAGGGATCGATACAAACAAAAATTGGGTCCGTTTTGTGGCTCTTTCACAAAATTACAATCGATTTAAATGGAATCCCGTCACAAAAATACAGTCATTAAAAATGTCCTTCATTGGCATTTTACCCTACATTTTAATGTGTTTCATCAATTAACAAAAAGAAAAAGTGACTTTTATTAAAATTTGGTTTGAAAATTCACAAAAATAAGTGCTGAAATTCACAAAATTAAGCATTGAAATTCCCAAAAATATGCAGTTTTTACAAAAATTGGACCCTCGAAAATATTCCTGGACCGACCCCTGATAAATTATGAAGGTTTTGAGTTGAAGACGTTTTCACGAAAAAAAAAAAGGGAGGGGGTATATAAATTAGGTGAATGCACATATACTATGTACTAAAGAAACTAATATTCTGAGATATTATCTTAGCTAGACTTTTTTGAAATGCTAGAAAATAGAATTATATGCACACATGGGCGCCCATAAGGGGGGCAAGGTAGGGAACTTGCCCCCTAAAGTTCTAGGTTAATATCTCATGATGTTAACAATGGCAAAAACAGAACTAAAAAAGTTTGAAATTTGCCCCCCCCCTCTAGAAAATTTTTTTGAAGTCCCCCCCCCCCTTTAGGAAAATTACTATGGGTGCCCATGTACGCACATCAGCAGATCGTTATAAACAATAGCTGTGAAGGTTCCCCTTCTGTGTCGAACATTGCTTCTCAGTATTGCTGGGAGCAACGCTGTTAGCAGGAAGTAATGAGGTGATTTGTTGCTATATTTTTCTAATGCATGAAAATCTAAAAGGGTTAAAGGTATCGAAATACTGACTTAGTACTGCAACTAGAGTTTATCTCTCACGACGAACCAAATAGAACGGCCTCCTCCCATGGAACCGTATAACTTATTTTGGAGCCCTCTACCAAGTCTGGGGCACGTGCCCCTAGTTTCCCTTGGCAGCAGATATAAATAATAAAATGGCAGACCGTTTCTTGTTCTCTTAAACTGCGTCGCATTTGAATACGCAATTAGTCGTCCGTCAAGTAAGTTGTGCACGATCACACGATAACGTTGTTGTCTCTCTGCTACTGACCTTCAAACACCAAAATTAGGTTCACTAAAATATAAATGAGAAACTGGCCCCAATCTGTGACAGGGCGGCAACTAAAGGGGGGATAAGCGGAGACAAGCACCGGGAGACATTCTAAAAGGAATGCCAAAATCAGTTATAGTTTCTTGGGATGGGGCGCGGCTCCATGCGAGGGGGCACACGACCATGGACGCCCATAAGGGGGGGCAAGGTAGGGAACTTGCCCCCCCTAAAGTTCTAGGTTAATGTCACATAATGTTAACAAATGGCAAAAACAGAACTAAATTTGTTAAAAGTTTAAAATTTGCCCCCCTCTAGAAAAAATTTTTGAAGTTTGCCCCTTGGAAAATACTATGGGCGCCCATGCACACGACACTAATTATGGTTTGCCCCGGATGACATAAACTCTAATTGCGTCATCGCCTGTGAAAATGACCTCTTTTTGCTCACTTTTTACAGCAACAGGTCTTTTTTTCTAACGCTGAACAATTGATTTCAGACGAGTTTAAAATCGCTGCCCCTTGATTTTTGCTTTCCTGAGAAATTATCTAGCTTGGTCATTTGGTAGAATCTGCCATCGTTCCTGTTGAGTTGAAAAGCTTCTGTGACTCTATTCTTTTGTTGATTTTTGCAGGGGATTTTTTTTTTCTTTTTTTTTTTTAGAATCTGATAGTATATATGGGTTCTAAATGCATGATTTGTGTTCAAAATCATAACTTTGCCCCCTGACTTTTTAGACTAGGGGGGCAACTTTTACAACTACAGGGGCAATTGCCCCCCCTTGCCCCCCCCAGATTACGCCTATGACCGTCACACTGGTCCTGCACCGGGTATTATGGTATGGGGCGGTATCGGATATCTCTCTCGCACTCCTCTAGTACGCATTGCCGGTACTTTAACCAGCCAGCGCTACATCTCCGAGGTGTTGGAGCCAGTTGTCCTTTCTTACCTTCAGGGCTTGCCAACAGCCATATTTCAGCAGGATAATGCACGGCCACACGTGGCACGCATTGTCCAAGGGTTCTTCGTCAATCACCAGATTGAATTGCTTCCCTGGCCGGCGCGCTCTCCGGATCTTTCGCCGATAGAAAACATGTGGTCCATGGTTGCTCAACGACTGACCCAGAGTTCATCCCCAGCTGTCACACCAGATCAACTTTGGCAACGTGTGGAAGCTGCTTGGTCTGCTGTACCCCAAGAACACATTCAAAGTCTCTTTGAATCAATGCCGAGGCGTGTGGCAGCTGTGATCTCCAACAACGGCGGCTACTCTGGGTACTGATTTTGGCAGGAACCACGCTTCATAGAATGCTGTAAATTTAATCATTTGTTACTTGGTCAACATGTTATCTACACAATAAATTTTGTTGTGATATCTCTTGTTTTTCTTGGTGTTGCAATTTGGGTGGCCAGCAGTGTAGCATTTTTCTAGGTTGCCCCTCCACAGCGATGCACCTCTTCAGGTCTCATACAGGACCAGCAATAGCATATTTTCTACGTTGCCCGACACAGCGATGGCCGGAACCTGGGATGTTTTTTACAGGTTTCGTACAAGACCAGCGACAGCATTTTTTCTAGAAAGCCCCCACAGCAATGCCCGGACTTTTATTTGGGTCTTGTACAGGATCAGCAATAGCATATTTTCTAGGTTTCCCTCACAGCCATGATCAGACATGGAGGGGGTCCTCGCACAGGAGCAGTGATAGCATTTTTTAAAATTTGGACCCCACAGCGATGCCTGGACTCAAGGATGTTTTTTTAAGATCTTATACAGGACCAGCAACAGCATTTTTTCTAAATTGCCCCTTCACAGCGATGGCCGGACTCAGGAATGTACTTTTTCAGGTCTCGTACAGGACCAGGGAAAGCATATTTTCTAGGTTGCCTTTCACAGCAATGTCTTTTTTTGGGTTTTGTACAGGACTAGCGATAGCATTTTTTCTAGGTTACCCCTCCACAGTGATGTCTTTTTTTCTGGGTCTTGTACAGGATCAGCAATAGGATTTTTCTAAGTTGTCCCCACAGCAATGGGCAGAACCAAGGACATTTCTTTGATGTCTCGCACAGGACCAAGGATAGCATATTTTCTAAGTTGCTCCCCACAGCAATGTTTTTTTTTTCAGGTCTCATATAAGACCAGCAACAGCATTTTTTCTAGGTTGCTTCCCCCACAGCGATGGCCATACCCAGGAGTATTTTTTTTTTTTTTTAGTCTCATACAAGACTAGCAACAGCATTTTTTTCAGGTTGTCTCCCCAACAGCGATGGCTGGACCAGGGGATGTTTTCTTTGGGTCTCATACAGGACAAGCAATAACATTTTTTCTAGTTTGCCCCTACAGTGATGGCTTTTTTTTCAGGTCTTGTACAAAGCAAATGGCAGCATTTTTACTAGGTTGCCCCCACAGGGAATTTTTTTGCCCTTGGACAAGACCAGTGATAGCCTTTTTTCTAGATTCCTCCCTCCACAGCGATGGCTGGACCCAGGGACTTTTTTTTTTGGTTCTTTTACTGGACCCGCAATAGCAAAATTCCTAAGTTTTCCCACACAGTAATTTTTTTTTTCTGGGTATCGCACAGGACCAGAGGTAGCATTTTTGAAAATTTGTACCCCTCAGTGATGTTTTTTTTTTTTCGGTCTCATACAGGATCAGCAATAGAATTTTTTTCTAAGTTGGCCCTCCACGGCTATGGCCGGAATAAGAAATGTACTTTTTTAGGTCTTGTGTAGGACCAGGAATAGCATATTTTCTAGGTTGCCTTCTACAGGGATGTCTTTTTTTGGGTCTTGTACAGGACTAGTGATAGCATTTTTATAGGTTGCCCCTCCACAGCGATGGCTGGACCCAGAGATTTTTTTTTTTTTTTGGAGTCTCACACAGTACCAGCAATAGCTTTCTTTTTATTTTGACCCCACAGTGAAGTTTTCTTTTGAGTCTCATACAGGACCAGAAATAGCATTTTTCTAGGTTGCTCCTTTTCTGGTCTCATACACGAACAGGTATAGCATATTTTCTAGGTTGACACGCAGCAATGGCCGGACCTAGGGATGTTTTTTTTCAGGCCTCATAAAAGACTGCCGATGCCATTTTGCCTAGGTTTCACTCCTCAGAGCGATGGCCGGACCCAGGGATGTACTTTTTCAGGTCTTGTATGGGTCCAGGGATAGCATTTTTTAAAAGCTGCTTCTCTACATGAATGGCTGGATAATGGGATGTATTTTTTCAGGTCTCTTATGGGACCAAGCATGTTTTCAACGGGGATAGCATATTTTCAAGGTTGCCCCCCCCACAGCGATGGCTGGACTTGAGAGGGGGGGGGGGCTCATACAGAATTAGCAATAGCATTTTTTCTAGGTTGCCCCCACAGGGGTGGCTGGACCCAGGGATTTTTTTCCTTCAGGTCTCGTACAAGACCAGTGGCAGCATTTTTCTAGGTTGCCCCTCTCACCACGATGGCCAGACCCAGGCAGGGATATCTTTTTTGTGGGTCTCGTACAGGACTAGCGATAGCATTTTTTTCTAGGTTGCCCCTATTGCGACGGGCAGACCCAGGCATGTTTTTTTTTTTAAATCTTGCTCAGGACCAGTGATAGCATTTTTTAAAATTTGGATCCCACAGCGATGACTGGACCCAGGGATGCACTTTTTCAAGTCTCATATAGGACCAGAGATTGCATATTTTCTACCTTGCCTTCCACATCGACGGCTGACCTCAGGGATGTCTTTTTTTGGGTCTTGTACAGGATTAGCGGTAGCATTCTTTCTAGGTTGCCCCCACAGGGATGGCCGGACCCATGGATTTTTTTTTTGGGTCTTATACAGGACCAGCAATAGCATATTTTCTTGGTTGTCCCTCATAATGATGGCTGGAGCCAAGGATTTTTTTTTTTTTTTAGTGTCGCACAGGACCAGCGACAGCATATTTTTTAGGTTGGCCCCCACAGCAATGCCCATGCCCAGGCCCAGGGATATTTGTTTTTGGGTCTCGTACAGGACTAGGTATTCGCGATCTCAGGACTTGAGTACGCCATCTAGCGGCCTAACTAGAACTACTATGTGGCAGGCTTGCTTGGCCAGCTCAGCTCAGCTTACATACTTACATATTACTGTTTGGAGGCGCGCTTATTTTAAACGTGTGTAATTATTGTTTTTTTTTTTTTTTTTTTTTTTTTTTGCCAAAATATATTATGGGTAACGATAAAGTTAATTGCTGTGTTCCTCAGTGTGATTCTAAGGGGAGAGATATTCCTCGACCCAGTTTCCACAGATTTCCGTCAAGTAGAAATCAAAACAATTCATCCGAAGCGACCACACGGAAGCTTAGGAGACAATGGATTAACGCTCTAAAAATTGGCAAAAAAGTATCGGACAGAATGGTTGTTTGTGGAAAACATTTTCTTTAGAGTGATTTTATACCAAGAAGCAGGGCTTAATTTGGGCCGGAGCTCAGCTCCGGTACTTCTTTTTTTTGAGTGAATTTTTACATATTAGGCAAAAACAACCGGAGCTCATGAATATTGGGCTCCGGAGCCCACCATTACATATTAATTTGTCATTTTTACGCTTTTCCCACACATATAGATTTTAACAGGCACACCAAACAGTGGTGTTGCCAGTGGTTGCGTAGTGGTTAAAATACTAATTCGTTTCGCCTCAAACCAATTCTAGCATCCTGAAACCGATTTCAGTCAGCTTAGGAGAAGCCGATCTATTTGTGACGTACCTTGATGCCCAACCCGTAGCTTCCTTTTAACCAAAACCAAAACTGCTGCGGAATTTATTCAGATTTTTCGAGTCGTTTAGAATCGCGAAAGTTCTAAAGATCTTTAGTTTTCGTAACTCTGAATACGCAAGGTGATTAAGATGGGCTTGCCAGGTGCTTTTGAGTTTGTAAGCGTCAATAAATAATAAAGGATATAAATACTCAAAATGTTGATTATGGATAATTACTAATTTAGTTAATTAACTAAAATTTTTATTATTTTATTTGTTTAAATATTTATTTAATAAATTTGTACACATATGGACAAACTAAAAAGTAATTGTATACTAACGCAATTCCTAAATATAAACAAAAAATACTAATTGTAATTAGCTTAATTAATTTTAGAAGTTTTGGGGGTCTTTTGCAGGGATCTTAAATATCATGATATTTTTGAAAATGTCAAAAATATCAGATACTTTGATATACTGTAAAATCACTTATTTTCACGAGCCGTGATTTTCGCGAAAATGAAGATGTCGGTAATTTCGTGAATTTTATATGAATAGAATCGAAATTTGAACCGAAAATGCTTCACGAGGCTTTAATTTTCGCAATTACGACAGGTTCGCGGAAGTCGAGAAAATTAAAGCCCCGCGAATTGCATACCCATTTCAAGTGCCGAATGTGAACGAGGATTTTTTACCATGAACTTAATTTGTACTTCCCAACGTGCTTCACTTAGCATTGAAACTTTATCAAATTTGATGTTCATTAGATTAGTCGGTCCTCCGATCAACAAATTTGAACCAGAATCATGTGTTCGTTCATGGTTAGCTTATGGTCGTCACAGAGCTATTGATACTCAATCAAAAGCCAGGAGAGAAAAAGAGGAAGCTCCTGATTTATTAGCTCTGTGGAATATTTTTAATTAACACACAGGTATGTGTATTTAAAAAGAAACTCAAATTACATCATACCAAATGCCACATTTTTAACAAGCAATTGTTCAACAAATGTTTAACATTTTCTAAGTAATTTGAATTTTCTTGAATTTCCTTGTCTTCATAATTATGGTATATAAATTTCTTTGTTTCTTCAAGTGTTAAAAAGCCTCACCATGGCACAGTGGTTATATCACTGAAAATGGTAGGCGGTCGAAGTGTGAAGGTCCCGGGTTCGGGTCCCATCGCGCGTTCGTCGATCTAACGGTCTGGAGTTTTGGTAGGTTTTCTCCAGATGTAACGTGAATACGCGTTAGAACCCCTTAGAAAGTCCTCCTGCCAAGGCATCCCTCATCTTAGGCAGATACCCCTCGCGCAGGTTTGCCTTAATCACACACACAATCAAGTGTTAAAAATTATGACATTATTTCTTTCACTTGTTTTTATTAAGTATTTCAATCACTTCTACATTACTTAAATTTTTTTTTAACTTTATTTCTTTTACTTAGGAGAAAATAAAATTACTTTACATGTTATGCAGCAAAACGTGCAAAAATCTAAAATCTGCACAAGGTCTGCTCCCAATTTGCAGATTTTGGGTCTTCTAATGTATATTGTTCATATTTCTTCATGTTAATTTCAGATCATTTATTATTAACCGTTTTGTGAAATATTTATTTGTGTGATTATGGCAACGCTACGCTAGGGCGGTCTGTCAAGGATGGGGGATGCCTTGGTAGGAGGACTTTCTAAGGGTAAAATAAAATAATAAAAACACTTTGTAAAATAACACCATAAAGATTACTTGATTACTTTCTAAAGGCTTCTAATGCGTATTTACGTTACATCTTGAGAAAACCTACCAAAACTCCAGACCGTTAGATCAACAGCCGACCGTTAGATCGATGGGACCCGAAACCGGGACCTTCACACTTCGGCCGTCTACCATTTTCACTGATATAACAACTGTGTCATGAAATATTAAAAATATGTCAAATACTATTTCACGGGAAAATATTTGAATTATTATTTTAATTGAACGTTCTACCTATCCCTAACTGAAGAATAGCTCGGACTTACATTACGCCGCTGTATTGAGCATAAACTCGAGAATATTAGGGCTCCGGTACTTCTTTTGATAGAAATTAAGCCCTGCCAAGAAGTATCTAATAATATACTTTGCCGTTTTTTCTTTAATGTTTGAAAGATCTAGTCATAAATGCTTGGATTAATTTTATGAACACAATTCCAAATGCATGTCCTAAATGATTTCTATGCTATTTATATTGATTTCTATATTATTTATATGTATACATTAATATGTACACCCACCAAAAAAAGTATTCGAGCAAGAGATAAATTTCCTTCGTTGGTTTCGTATATTAAAAATTATTTATCATAGAATATGAATTATTCTATGAATAAATATGAATTTGCATATTTCTGTCAGGTTGTGCGTTTTTCAAGAACTCAATTATTATTCGCGAATCTAAAATAGGAAATTTCTCTCTTCCTCGAATACTTTTTTTGGAGGGTGTACGTTTATAGGTTCTATACTATCCTGTAAGTCAAAACCTCCGTGTTAGATTTAACAAAATACCAATCTAATGTTACATATTAAACGTTTTCTAGGATTTATGTACTTAATTTGAAGCTAACAGATCAATATATTAATGTTACCTCTAAAAAGAGAAAATAGGCATAAAAACGGCCTTGCTTAATGCAGGCACAACTATTGTCGGAACAAGCTACCCGTCACCGAGCACATTTGTTTATATCCTACAGCGCCCCCTTTAGGTCGTTGAGATCGCGAATAGCATTTTTTCTAGGTTGCCCCACAGTGATGGCCACACCCAGGGTTGTTTTTTGGGTCTCACATCTGACTAGTGATAACATATTTTGTAGGCTGACTCCAGGGATGGCTTCACCCAGGAATGTTTTTTTCTGGGTGTCGCACGGGGTAGAGTCTTTTTTTTTTTTTTTTTTTCGGTTGCCCCTTGGACAATCACTGAAATTATTTTGATTGCCCGAAAATGAAGTTTCTTTGCCCTTAAATTTCTCTCACACGAGAGTAGCAATAGTATTTTTTCTAGGTTGCCCCCTGAGATGGACAGACCCAGGAATGTTTTTTTTTTTTGTTTTTTTTTTTTTTTTTTTTTTTGGGGGGGGGTGTCCTCACACAGGAGCAGCGATAGAATACTTTCTATGATGCTTCCCCTCCAGACAGCGAGGGGCAGATCTAGGGAAGATTTTTTGAGCCTCGCACAGGATCAGCGATAGCATATTATATATCTGTCTGTGTGCAAATTAATTAATTAAATTTTTTTTTTGCCATTCTTGATTTGAAAAATATAATCAGTTGAAAGTTTTCCATAAATTAAATAGCATATTTGAGCAATTTTTTGTTTGTTTTATTCCTTTTTCTCTTTTGAAAACTGCTTACATGAAAATAATCATATTGTAAGGCGTTTATTTGGGAAATTAATTTTGAAAGATTTCTTTAAAACTGTAGTACAATCCTCGAGTTGTGCAAACTTTGTTTTGACTAAATGCAAAGGCAGAATTTACTGCATCCGGTCTTCCGATTACATGCTACAAATTCTTGGTGTAGACATAAAGGTTGTGTTTAGACTGCTACTTTTGAGTAACTGGAGTTATTTGGGAAAATCTCAACCCGTTCATGATACTTGACTTGAGCAACTTGAGAAGATAAACAAAGCGTCCACGCTTCCCAGCCGAATAGCATAGAGTATTACTTAACTCCCCAGAGATTTTTCTTGGGAAGTTGAGGAGATAGATCACATGACCTACCTTTATCAGGGATGTGATTGGCCAAGAAAAAAATTAGCTGAAATTTTTTTGGTCTCCGGGGGGAGGGGGGGGGGAAGAGACAAAATTTTTAAGAGGTATAATGTATATTAGCACAGTGTTTTCAAATAATCATTTTTTCAAATTATAAATTCAGGGGTCTCCCAATATGGAATTAATGATAAAAATTACATATTAGGTATATAAGTACAGTATAGGACCGATTATCCGGAATGGCTGCCAATCTTCCCCCCCCCCCCCAATCATCATAATATAGGGTAAAAAAGGGGCTTTCAAAAATTCGTGACCGTTCCCTAGTAGCAATAACCCATCGGTCGATGAGAGGCGGGTGAGTTAAATCCGAGGAGAAAGAGCAATGGCCGATCACGGCTTTTCATCCAAAAAAGGGGAAATTTCATCGGCAACTGGTACAAAATGTCCGCTCGGGGGACCATAAAGCCGATCATCGTTTCCCGACGACTCCGATGAAATAATGAAAAGAAACCGATAAACTGTTTAAAATATATTTGTTAATAAAAAATAAACGACTGGCAGCAAAATTTTCAAAAAATGTCCGTTCTGTTTATTATGTTTTCGTTTTTTGTATGCTAAATTTCCGTTTTTCTGAAAAAAAAAATCTTCCATCTTCCTCCCCCGGGCCCGAACCTTGGGCGTACTGATTACGAGATAAGCGCGCTACCCCTAGACCATCGAATCTTATCATGTGAAAGGCAAAGTGTGAACTAGCGGTTATTTTAGTCTCAGATTGGAACTTTGGTGAAATTTTAACAAAGTGTTGTTTAGCTATTATTAATAATAGTCAAATTATTCGATTGGTAAGAAATTAATTTCACTTTTTACCAATGTATGTAAGTAGCAACAATATTCATAATTAATAATTAAATAACAATATTGCCAATTGTATAGGAATTTTAGTGTGATTTTAACTTTCATATTTCTTGGATAACTTTTAAAAATTAACTGATTTCTCTTCTTGTTGTTTACATTAAAGAGGTTTCAAAAGAGTTGCTCATTATAATGAAGTTTCCGTTTTTCTTATAATGCAGCTGACGCTCAAATAGATTTTCTTTTCTTTTTTTTTAAACACATTTTTTAAAAATTATTTAAATATTGCAAACGATTTTTATATAATAAATACTTACATTTTTTTGTAAATATTTTTTTTCAAATTTAAATTTTGTGGGAGGGGGCAAGGGGGGGATACCACCCCCCTGCTCCCAACCCCAATACAAGAAATTTGAAGTAAATTATGAGATTAATTCAAGAATTGTTCAAAATTTCCCTTAGATTATGCAAAGGCATATCTAAATTATGCAAATATTTATAGGAATTTGGGTAAAGTGTAAACCACTGGGGATACCTGCAACTCCCGTTGACTATAGAGCTGCAGTTTCCGATAAGATATTGTTTTTCGGTTTCCCATCGGCGAAACTGCTCGTCTAGATCACTTCTATCCATGAATAAAAATTCATCTATTGCAGATAAACAAAAGTGCACTTGCCGATGACTGAAGTCGACGAGTCGATGAGTTAACGATGAGTCGATGAACGACCGAGCAGAAAACAAGCAGTCATTGCTACTAGGGTTCCCACATTTTGCTTGAATTAGGAAAAAAAAAAAAAAAAAAGAGGGAAAAACACATTATTAAATTGTAGGAGTAACGCAATTACGCTAGTATTTCGTTATTTTCTTTATAAAAGTCTGGAGTAAAGCAGATTGAGGAACGTGCTTTGGTCGCGGGGTGAAAGAGCTCTCCTCTCTCCTTGGGTGAAAGCAAAACCGGAATGGACTAAAAACTGAACATTTTTTAACTTTCCCTTGTTTTTTTAAAGCAATCTGAAACATCGAATGCCAGATAAGTGAAAATTCTGGATAGTTGAGTTTGTAAAAAAGGAAAGAAATGTTGACCGGCAAAACTCGGGATGTGTATGTGTATGTGTATGGGGGGGTTTACGCACATGCATACAGATATATTTTTATTTACGTATTTTTTAAACAAAGTTTTTAATTTATTTGTTTGAATCTGTTGGAAGAATAATAAAAATAAAAAATAATACAAGAGAATGATTAAAAAAAAAAAAGAAAATTGAGTGTTGTTCTCTGCTTCCCACCTCTTGCATTTCTGTTTATGAGATAACATAGTTGAATCTTTGGAACGCCGAGCCGGAAAGTAGGTCACAACTCACTAGATTTAAATAATCCGTTATCAGCCTTTCTGCTGTTATTTGTTTTTTCTTTCTTTTTTTTGCACTGCCGCTTTGGAATCTAAGATTTAAATAAACAGAGCCAGCCGACCAAGTTTTTTTTTTTTTTTCTTTTCCTTTCCCATCCTCTCTTCTATACTAGCTACCGCAGCTGTAAAATATTTTGTTTTTGTTTTGTATCTGTCGTAATTTGAGAGCATATGCCCGGTTTTTCGATCTTTTTTTTCCCTCCACCATAGGAGTTGATCCTTTTATAATGAGCTTTTACACATAAAATCAGTGAAAGTGAGGCACGTGACGAAAAAATTCGGATTGATAGACTGATTAGTTCATTGAACGATGTCGGCAGCAGGGTTTTGCTACGGCGCAAGAAATAATGACAGTAACTTTAATTAAAGAAAAGGCGTTAAAAGAAAAAGCTAAATCAATGCGGCAAACAAAAATTACTGAGATATTTTGTAAAAAATAATGCTGCGAAATAAATATTTGCGATTTATGAGATTGTTTGTGTTGTGTGTAAAAGCAGATCGAAAAAAAAGCTTTAAAGCGGGCGCAGAGGGTGAAAAGTCTGGTTTTCTCACTGAAAATCGGGAAAAATCCCCGGAATTAAGACTTCGTACTGTATTTTGTAAATCGGCAAAATTAACAGGAAAAAGGACCAAAATCCCGAAAACCTTCAGTCCCGACCATTCCGGATAATCAGTCCTATACTGTATTATACGTCTCTTATTAACAAATACACAATACCAAAAGAATCTGGTGCTTTAATATCACTAATTAACGATACAATATGTGGCGTTTAAAAAGTGATGAGCTCGGCAGCCAATCAGATTAATCCCATTGATGTTTCTAGTTGTGTGTTTTCCATTGGCTTTCTTACTTACTTTAGTCCTCTGCGGACACACGATCAGTTTGGTGAGCCAACCGGATTCCATTTATTTATAAACAGAGCACAGAATGACCAAGAATGACACAGTTTTTATCATATGAAAGTACTTTAATTAAAACCAGATTGAAGAAAATCTGATTGAAATTCGATGAAGATCTGAAAAGATTAAAAATCGCGGAAGTTCTGAAAATGTTAAAATTCGCAGCAGTCCACTAATCAGCTATTTAAAATTAGCGGATTTCCACTAATTCGCGGGGGAAAAATCACATGCCTGCTTTATAGTTTGTTTTTGCTGCCTGCCATTGGCTCCGCTAGGTAGTAAATACATGCCACGGACTATATTTCGTATACGGTGCTGTTTACATTTTGATGTTTTGTTTACAAATTGATTTGGCGTTGGCTCTGGCACCGTCATGGGCGATGCTCAGCTGGAGTGAAGTACCCTGCCGGTGATTGCTTAGACTAGTAACCAAAGAGAAACACTGGGTGTTTTGAAGTATGGGATTTTCATTCAGTGCTAATTGAATGACGATAGTTGTTTGTTTGTGGCTGGTGATAGAGTGGATTAAGTTAATGTTTGATTTTCCTTGTGGTTTTGATTCTGTTTTATCGTAGGTTAGTAAGCGTATCGTAGGTTAGTATTGTTTATCGTAGGTTAGTAAGCGTATCGGGGAATTTCGTCGTCAGTATTTATGTTGGAATATGGGTTTTTTTTTTTTTT